>WJSH01008636.1:2461-19793 GCA_009757365.2 Lepidium campestre | reverse complement strand
TAGGATCCAAAAACTACGGAAAAAGTCAGGTCTGGAACCAACAGACTTTGTGGAAGTGTACTTTGAATCATTGGACGAGGATGAATCTGTTTCGAAACAAATTCTATACTCTCAAGTAATTGATCTTTGGCTTGTTACTCAATTCATGTTAACCTGAGTTCTGTTAGAAATTTATGAGTGTTTTATTGCTATTTTGTAAAATTACGTTTCCAACATAAATGCCCTCAACGACACGCCTTAAATTCTGTTTCATCATTGTTGTTTATTGAACAGGAACAAAACATTAGGGATTCAATTGGCTCCTCTTTGCTTCTATCTACTTTAATGCCTTCACATGCAGTAAGTCATCAATCAACAACTCCCACATCTGACTATTATCATTTTTTTGCATAGCAAAAACTTAATGTCTATCTTCCTATCTTTTATTCGACAGGTCATTATTTCTGATGAGGTATTTGTCCCAAAAGAAACATCCGATGATAGTGTCAAAAAGGTTCCAAAATTGTCATATAAGATTAGTTTGGCTAGACCGGCTTTAAAGTTCAACGAAGAAGCTGTTCTAGCTTTATACTCAGGTGAGTAACAATCTCAACACAATAAATGCCAATGATCAATTGTCTCACTCTTTCTGTAACGAGACTTATCTATGTTTCCAGGAGATGAGAAATCTGCAACTGGCCTCAAAGCATACTTGTTATCAAGGGATCATTCAAATTTAAAATCAGAGTTCCAAGCCGGAGATGGCAAGGTTTGTTTGTGCTACTCTGATCTTTTTCGATAACCCGAATTGTTTATACTAAATCATTTCATGTCTTTTGTATGACAGATAACTGTAAGCTGCATTGAAAAGCTTCCTCCAGTGACTCTGGTTTTAGGAGAACATCTTCATTTGACAGTCGGCGACGACTTGTTGAGCAAGAGGAACGCATGAGCTCTCCATCGGTTTTGTCTGATTGATTGTGGTAATTCAGAATCTCATATTTTACCTTTAAAGTGTTTAATTTAGATTGTTGCAAAAACCTTAGATCTCAATGTTGAGACTCTGTACTCGTTTCAATTTTGTACAATACTTAAACTTTTGTTCAATCACTAAACGCAAGAGCTCTCTCGGCGACTCTAGTTGTTTTTGCCATAGTAATCTACTAATCTCGGTTAATCTCTAATTAGTATGATTTGTTTGACCAAATAAAAAAATAAAATCTAAATTTTGTCCTCGTAAAGGCATGGAGAGCAGCACAATAGGTCATTGATCTTTCCATTAGGACTATTATTAATTTACCTGTTTACATTATTTAACATTTAATAATATTTTAATTATAACTCGTGGCTTAAAATAATTTTCTACTGTGTATATGTAAAGCGTTGAATATATAATATTCTGATTAAATTTTTTTCTTTCTTAAATATACATAACTAGGTAACATGTGTATGCGAATATAATGATTCTTCGTACAAATGTCTGTTATTATTATCATTATTAATAAACAGAGTCCAAGCTCAAAACAGGGGATACAACAGTTATAGACTCAATCAAAATCAAAGTGACTCCAAGAGTGAAACCAGACACCCAAACTACAGGAGCATAAACAACAACATAATTAAGAAGACAATTCATCATATCTAAACGATCAGGACAAGAGAAAACAGAGCCATTATAGGCTGTCTGAGATTTTCCGGGATGAATGGAGGGCACATTAGGCAAATGATTGAATAAAACCAATTCTTAATGGAAAAAGCAAATGCACCAGCATGCAGAATCGTAGCTGATGGATAGTCCTCCTATAGGAATTAAAGCACCTCGATAATGCATAACAATAATTCAATCCCGGGAAGAAAATCACTATCTTCTGACGATGGCTTTGACGATTACGATTTGTTGACGCCGTAGAAGAAACCATATGATAAACCAGATCTAAATCAAATCTTGGTTGTGCTGAACCCAAGAGGGATCAACAATAAATCGATCCAAAGAAAAATATCAATTGCTTAACCTAGGAAAAGTAATTAAACAGATACTAAACCATAATATATAAACCACCACAAATTGGATCCAATCCATTGGATTCAAGAAACAAGCACCGATCTAAGAGAAGAGACATAACCACTAACGTTTCGGTAAAGCTTCAAAGATCCAAAATAGTTATGGCGTATGATGATATACTAAAAAAAGAAAAAAGAAAATGAAAAAGAGAGATCATTGTCTTGCATGCACCAAATTCTGATGAAAGAACAAGGATCAAAGTAAAGAAAATACAAAGATGGACATCAAAGGTGAAGATAGTGGAAGATGATCAACATCAACAAGTGATCCGAGAGATTGATCGGCGACCAAAAAGGACCCGAAGAGTTACTTTCTACTCTCTAACGTAAAGAGAAAAGGAGAATTGATTTTCCAGATTTAGTAAAATCTAAGGAGAGTGGAGGAAACAAATTAAGCTGAAAGGAAAAAAGGAAAAAAAAAACAAAGAGGGGATCGGTTCCGGCGCTGTGGAAGCCGCCATCACCGAACCCGGATCGATCAAAGACTATGAAGAACTTTGAAGAGAGGAGGGGGAAAAACACCTTTATCACACCTAAAACTCTCGAGATATAAATGAGAAACAAGCAAAAACGAAAAAATGAAAACAAACGAAAAAACAAAACAGTGGTTGAGAGATCGAATTAGCTACCCCATTCACAAGCTTGGAGCAAGAAGGAAGAACTACATAATTCATTGTTGCATGTGTCTTGGATCATGTAATCGCTGAAGACCCCCAATTATGTTTCCGTGGTAGTGAATAAAAGGGAATAATAGACAATCACCTTTGAATTGAGAACTCATTGGCAACCGGCGGTGGAGAAGAGAGTAAAACGGAAGTGAAGGAGGAAAGGACGGTGATGGCAGCGATAAGGAGCCTACATCATGTTGGTTATTACAACTTGGTTAAATAAAAATTAGAAAAAGGGTGAATTAGTACACTAGTTCAAAAAGATGGGTTAATTATTAAACTAGATCAAAAAGATTAAAATTACTAAACTAATATTTCAAGGTCATATAATACCGTTTTACCCTTATTTTCTTTGTTGGAAAAAAAATATTTATGAAACTGCCATTAATGAGATATTCTACGTCAGCAAAGCGTGCAAAATCGAGAATGTCAGAGGTTTTGTAGGTTTATAGATCCTTTGTTGTAGGTTTACGGATCATTTGTTGTAGGTTTTCAAAATACGTTTTGTAGGTTTACATGACCTTTCAATGTAGGTTTTGGGTATCCGAGTTATGTAGATTTACTTATCACGCCTGTAGATTTTCAGGTTTTTAATTCTTGAAAAACTTCCCATGTGTTGTAGGTTTATATTTTGTTCGACGTCGGTTTTCAATTTGCTCGCTGTAGGTTTTTGTTGACTTCATAGTAGGTTTACGATACATTTATCCCTCCTCACTCTTAGTATATTCGGTATGTAGGTTTTGACTTGTTTCGTTGTAGGTTTATGGATCCTTTGTTGTAGGTTTTCAACATCTGCATTGTCGATTTCGCAAACCTACATTGTAGGTTTACCTAACCTTGCAATGTAAGTTTTTTGTTCATTCGTTGTATGTTAACTTATTCCTTGACCATGTTTTGTAGGTTTACATTTTGTTCGATGTCGATTTTCAGTTTGCTCATTGTAGGTTTCTGTTGAATTTATTGTAGGTTTACGATACATTTATCTCTCCTCACTGTTAGTTATGCGGTATGTAAGTTTTGACTTGTTTTCGTTATAGGTTTATGGATCATTTGTTGTAGGTTTTCAACATCTGCATTGTCTATTTCGCAAACCTACATTGTAGGTTTACATGACCTTGCAATGTAGGTTTTGTGTTCCTTCATTGTAGGTTAACTTATCACTCCTTGACCATGTTTTGTAGGTTTACATTTTGTTCAATGTCGATTTTCAGTTTGCTCATTGTAGGTTTCTGTTGACTTCATTGTAGGTGTACGATACATTTTTGCAAACCTACTATGTAGGTTTATCTCACCTTTCAATGTAGGTTTCATGTTCATTCGTTGTAGGTTTTTGATAACTTCATTGTAGGTTTACGATACATTTTTTCCTATGTTCGATATATAGGTTTTCACTTGCTTTCGTTGTAGATTTAAATAAACCTATAACTCTTAACAATAAACTTACATAACTTCAACCGAAAACCTAGAAAACGTCAATCGAAACCTATATAACGATAATATTTCACAGTTAATAACAACATCTAAAAACCTACATAACACCTATCTGAAAACCTAAAAACCCATAAATATTTCACGGTTGATAGGAAACATACATAACAGATATCTGAAAAACCTACATAACCATAAATATTTCACATGTTTGTCATTGTCGACTTATTTCACATGTTTTGTAGGTTTGTTTTAAGTATTTTGTAGGTTTATCTCTGTAAAACATATTTTTCTGTTGTAGGTTTTCTTTTTTATGTTTTGTAGGTTTTTCGTCATTGTTCATCATCTTCAACCTAACTTCTCAAAAATTTAAATTTCTTTAAAATTTTCTCATTAATCTTGTAATTACGTGTTGTAATCAAGTTACCCAACCAATATTCTACACAATGCAATTGAATTAACTCAACAAAACCCCCAAATTTGAGTTTTATGAAAAACACTCAATTTGAAGTTTTTGAACTTTCATGAAAATGGAGTTAATGAACTCATACCTTAGAGAAGTGATAAAGATGACTATAAAATACCTAAAACTTAAAGAAATCAACGCAAAATCACAGCAAATCTGAAAAAAAAAAATCTTCATTTTTTTTTTAAATTATTTAAAATAATTAAACTTAATGGCAATTATGTAATAAACTTATGATCCTAAGAAAATCATGTAATTTACTCACCTTGGAAATTGTCATACTTGCCAAAAAACTAGTCTAGTAATTAACACATGATAATGGACTATTATAGTAATTCTTTCTTAGAAAAAGAGATATCTTCGGCAGAACAACTCTGAAGAAGGAAGAAGGAAGAAGAGAGAAGTGAGAGAGTTTAGAGAGAGAAAATAGGTTCAAACATTTAGTTTTTTTTCATGGAGTTTTAATGTCTGTTATTTTGGTCTAACATTATTATATGAATTATATATAGTTTTAAAATTTGTGTTTCCAATCAAATTTGACTCCTTTCAAGTTAATTTTCTTTCTTTCTAACTTATAATCTACAAAATAAATAAAATTTGATTTCTTGAGGATTACCCTGAACTTGATGTTTTTAATATTTGATTTCACACCTTTTTATTTGTTGTAGCTATTAGTTTAAA
The DNA here is from genome assembly GCA_009757365.2 of Lepidium campestre. Lineage (NCBI taxonomy): Eukaryota > Viridiplantae > Streptophyta > Magnoliopsida > Brassicales > Brassicaceae > Lepidium > Lepidium campestre. The sequence continues at coordinate 14,510 of WJSH01008636.1, read as the reverse complement.
GAACAAACATCTTATTTGTTTCTTAGCTTAAGTTTGTTTCTTAGCTTAAGTTTATTTTTAAGATTGATAGTATAACACTTGGTCCTTGTGGATTCAATCCCAAGAATATTACTTCGTTTGTTGTGCACTTACAGTAGAATTAGAGGGTTAAAACTTTGTATATCATGACCCAAGGTCGAGGTTGGGGGTCGAGGGAATATGCAACATATGAAGTGACAAAGAGTTGGGTGGTAGTCTCTACCTCAAGGTCAAAACATATGGTCGAGGAACAAACCAATTTTCCGAAGCCGAGAGAAGCATTGACCAATACCTCGAGCATGCGGTCGCAGGATGGAGAGAACAGACTGATCCAAGCAACATGACGCACGACCTCGACCTCATGATATGTGTGCATTTCAACTAATTTTAAGAGTCGTTTCTCATCCATTTTGCATTGGTTCACCTCTTGTATATACCATTTCATAGTCCTATTAGCTCCCTTTGCATACTTAGATCATTTTCATTAGCATAACATACATTAATGCATTGGAGTTGCTAACAGGTACGTGGAGAAGCACCTAAGGATCGTTTTCGACGAGAAAGAGAGCTCAATAACCAGAATTAAGGAGGAAACTTGACATGGAGTGGAAAAGATGGAATTGGAGCGAACTTGGTATGCCTACTCGACCATTATACCCGAGCTCAAGCTACTCGAGGTGCCTACTCGACCATTATACTCGAGCTCAAGCTACTCGAGGTGCCTACTCGACCATTATACTCGAGCTCAAGCTACTCGAGGTGCCTTCTCGACCACCACACTTGAGGTGCGTTCTCGACCCACCTACTTGACCTACACATGTCGAGTAGGACCTCGTAACGACTTGAACTTTTATTTTGAATTTGACTTTTTAGGGCTTTTTCCAAAAGGGGTATAAATACCCATCTTAAGCCACTTAATCATTTTATCTCGCTTTTATTCTCTCTTAAGAAAATAACACTTTGAATAATTGCTTTCTCTTGTAATCTAAATCCAAAACTTTGATCTTCAAGTTTTTATTGCAATTCCATTCAGCAATGATAGTGAGATAGCCATGATTCAGTCACAATATGATTGAAATGTACCTAGTAGTGATGGTTATTGATCATATAGCATACTTTATCATCATTGATCTCTAACACCACTCTATGTTGGTGTATGTGCCATGCTCTCAATGGCCTAAAGCACTTCGAGTAAACATGTCATGACATGGTCGTTGACATTAGCGTAAGCTCTTCTACCATGTAATAAAGTTTCGCCATAGTGGATTCTTGTTAGCCATGCTACTCCACTTCGATGATTTCGTTGATCCCAAGCATCACCAACATTATATTTGGTCCATAGTGAAGAAGGGGGTTCTCAGTCTGATGGTGTTTGACTATTTGCATGTTGAGGTTCTCAGCATGGTTGTTTGTGAGAAACCATTCATTCTTTTGTCTGCTCATAAGCTCGGGATATTATCTTGCTTGGTTCCCATTTGCATTTTTTTTTTCAAAGATCAATGCATTTCTTGATTTTCATATGAGCCATAAGAGCCATGGTATTAAGGATCTACATTTAACATCGATTATCTTGTCATTGAGATATTTTAACATGTGAAACATGTTTAGGCGGACGGACTGATGTGGAAAAACTTCTCTCTGGTGGTTTTGGGCACCATTTTTTCATCACCATAGTCCAGTTGTCATAAGACCATGGACGTTTTGCCAGTACAATCTGCATATATTCTTCCCTTTGGAATATAAACTGAAATTTATCCTTAGATAAAGCAATGCCACACACACGATCTTTTAAGCGCCACACTCGTGGCATAGCTTCAATCATTTTTGCCATAGTCTGACAATCAAGGTTGAGGAGTTTGCCAAGGATTCTAGTAGTGTTTCATCAAAAACGCAGAATCATGGGCTGTCTGGGAGATTAATAGGTTCATCCACATCAAGAGATAGTGCTTGGATTGCTTGTTGAAGGTTTCTTGCCATTGAAGAAGATAGAATTTGGAAGCGGAGAAGCGTTGATCGGCGACAATAGATTACCCGGGGGAGAAGGTTAGGGCTTTGCAACTAATGATTGGATCGTAATTCATGTGATTGTGCTCTTCTAAAAGGTAATTCATAATTTCGATTCACCAGGATTTGGGTGAGAGACTTTGTAGAATTGGAAATTTTCTTAAAGTGTGGGGATAACAAGATGTAAGAAAAGGAAATGATTAATTTAAAGGTTAAAGAAAACCCTAATCTAAGATTAGACCCTCTAACTCAAAGCAAGAGTCCTAAGCGAAAAAAAGAGGTTATAAATTTTCATCATTTGCTCTCCTATAATAAATATGTTATGACAGCTTTTTTTACAGGTTTACTTAATTAATGTTCTGTCATATTTTCAAGGTTAATTCATATTAATGATTGACCTTACTTTTCTAGTTAATAGTCTTCTCTCCATAAATTTAAGGGTAAATTGAGTCAATATACATGAATTGATAAAATATTAGGTAAATGACATCAATAACAAAACTAGGTTACTATACACTAAAACATGACAAAAATACCCCTAATAATCCTATGAGAGTGGGCGTTAGGAAGAGTGTGTGTGTCATAGTTGAAAAGGAGAAAACGGTAAGTGATTTATCAAGATATTTTATTTTTTTGGTTGGAATGGTAATATGGTAGAGATTAGATCGGAGTAATGGGTGAGTAAAATTACAGAGAAAATGGGTGCATGGGGCTAAAGAAAATGAGAGATAAACAGTAAAGTTGTGCTAAGTGAAATTTTAGGGTAACTTAATTGGTTTGAAGGATTTTTTAAACCATTGATCAAACTGATGCCTCTGTAATAGAGTTTTTAGAAATGAAAATCCTTACTTGTAGAACGTATAACCAAACTTGGTAAAATCAATAGTAGGTTAAGGCTAAGAAATTGTAGTAGGTGCCAAAAAGTATATGGATAGTTGTGTTAGCGATAAGAGTTAGTTTGACAGATGTATAAGGTATGTAATGAAAAGTACAAGGTAAGAGATATATGGCGATATTTGTTTATTTTGTTTGAACAAAAATATCTTGGAGATTAGATTGGAACAGTGGTAAGTAAAAATACAGAGAAATGAATGCATGGGGTTGGAGAACGGTGAAGGTAAACAGTATAGATGTGGTAAATGCATTACATAGGAAACAATGTAGAAATATATTGAAAATGTATAAAGGTAAAGGAAAGGTTGGGGATAAGTATATAAGTGTGAAAGATTATGGTTAACATGGGTAAACTTGGTGTCCTTACTCAGCATGTTACCTCGTTAACGTTTTTGCAACTATAAACCAATTTCTTAAGCATGTTACCTCGCTAACGTTTTTACCACTATAAACCAATTTCCTAAGCATGTTACCTTGCTAACATTGTTACCATGTTTCCTTTTGTTCATGTTTTTATCATTCTAAACCAATTTTCTAGCATATTACCTTGCTAATGTTGTTGTTAACATGTTTAATTTTGTTCATTTTTTTACCATTCTAAAGTAATGTAACATACTAACATATTTACCTCACTAAAATTATATGTTATTTGTTTAATGTTGCGTAGGAAGAATAGAGGTACTTTCGTCTCTTTATTGTGCACATCCACCTAATTTTGTTAAAATTGCCAATTACCTACATACTTTATATTTTCATGTATATTCAGTTAATTAATCCGTTTATGGGAAAATTGGGAATCTTAACTTGTAGAAGTTATTAACAAACTTGGTAAAATAGTTAGCATGTTAAGGCTAAGAAATTGTAGTAGGGTACGGTGAGTATCTTGATAGTTGTATTTCCGATAAGAGCTATGTACACGGATGTATAGGGTATCTAGGTAAAAGAATGGTAATGTGCCTATGTGGTTGAATTTTGCAAGAGATGGACAAAACATTTAATGTTGTCGCATTTTCAAACCGCATAAAAAGATGACTGTTTTTTTATCTTTTTTAATTAATTTAAAACATTGGATAGGTGCAAAACAATAAACTCACCTATGAAAAAGATGGTGGAGTGGGCTCATAGGTTAGATTACTAATTATTTTTAATTTCATCTAAATTTCCCTAAATTTAATTGGTTTATGTTTATATTAGAATTCATGTTTATGTTTAAATTTAGTTATTTTAAAACAGTAAAGATATTTACCACCAACAAAAATAATAACTAGACAATTTAAAATTCACAAAATATATCAAATCCCAAAACGAATTATCTCAAATTTTTTTACGTTAATATTGTTATGTGTTTGAATTTAAGGAAATGTAATGGTTGATCAAACTATTTAGAATTCAAAAAACGAGCTAGCTTGGTGTTGGTAACGTTCATAAAGTTAATTGCACAACCAACAAAAGCAATAATTATAGACTGAAAACTCTCTAAAACGGACAAACACAACCTTTCAAAGTTTTTGAACGTACTTTCACAAAAAGAAAAGTTGTGGCTTGTCACTTAAGGTAAAGTAAGAATAATCAGTTATTTGTTATATATGGACATCATATAGAGGAGCAGAGACTTCTTAAGACTAAACAGATAATTATAAGCTTATAACAAAACACATGTCTAAGACCGGACCAAACCAAATCAGACCAAAATGTCTTCAAAAGAAATGCATGATAATACTCTTAGTTTTAAATTTTAAGAAATCGAAACAAAAACCAAACCTAAATTAATATATCATAGCCAAATTAATACTTAAGATGTATCAATTTAGTTGTTGTTCTAAGCTTATAACACCTAAATTAGATTTTACAACACCTAAATTAGATTTTACGCATTTATTTATACTTTTTTTTTGCTTCTTTATCTTAAACTCAACAAATTTCAATCATGATAACCACACAATAACTGCATTGAATCACAAATAGTCTTATTTGGTCTAAGTTTGTATAAAATCTAATTGATATCAAACAGTAAACCAGAATAGATTGTTCATCCCTAAACACGTAGGGGATTGTAAACCAGAATAGATTGTCCATCCCTAAACATGTAGGGGATTATGTTTGAGGCTTTGTGATAGTAAGGAGATGGAGTTGAGATGCCAACACGCAAGTTCAACCCACTTGCTATGCAAAACAAAAACACCAAGAGAATTACCTGTTTTTGGACACCCATAAGGATATACGTCTTTGTTTTCGGCTCATGAGTTGTATCTGCCCAAACATTAATCTGGCCCTCCATAGACCTGAGATTAGTTTTGAATTACCAAAAAAACAAATATTAAGGGGTTACCTTCTTTTTGGATAGCTCTGTCACATCCTGACCCTTACACGGGTGGTAACTTTGGACACTTGAGCTTCAATTGATCCGGACGCAAATTGTCACATAACTCCAAATTCAAGTGCACGAGTTCTGGACAGTCAAGGATCAAACCCTGCATCAAAAGATCAAAACTATGAGAAAGATGAGATTTTTCAGGGTAAAAGTTTACAAAGCATTGATGACGAATCTCACGTTCAAACTGGACCGTCCCGAAATATTGAGTGTCTTCAGCCGTTCATGCTTGATAACCAACTTTTGACTGGATGAATTATCTGAATTGGCATCAGACGGAATCATGCTACAATCCATCTCCTCAAGATTGGGCAATGAACTAATAGCAAAAGTAAAGATCAAGAATTTACATAGTGTAATGTTGGGACAAGAAGCCAAATATAATTGTCTGAGTGTCTTAGGTAAGACATCACAGATCCTCATGAGACTATCATCAGTAATGCTTTCAATACACATACATTGTACTCTTTTTTTTGTTAAACATTTTTGCATATAATTAGCAGAGCATAAGTTGCTGATTATTACAAGGAGCAAACCATAGTGAAATCCAAACTATAGTTAGGTATTAAATTATAAGGAGCCTTGACATCTGATTTTGACAGTTCATAGTAAATTTTTCCTACTTTGAAATGATTCTAGGGAAGACAATTGACTGACCATATTGGAGAATTAAGTGTATTTGATAGGGACATAGGTGTGATGTGAGCATGGAGCAATTGCATTGAGTCTGGCATGAGGAAAAGTCCAATGATTATTTCTCCAGCAAGAGGCGAGAGTCGCATTCAGTGAAACCGAGGGCCATGGAATCTGAGGTCACATACTTCCAACTGATCAAGAGTATCCTTGATGAAGTTAAGCATTTGATGGTTGAACTAAAACTGAGTAAGAGAAAAGTGCCTAAAGGGTGGATAATTTTGTTAAAGTCCCCACCAAAGATCCAAGGATTATCATGAAGCTGAGATCTCGAGTATAACATAAGTAAGTCCAACCATAAAGTCTCTCTCAGCTGCTGTGTTTTTTGCATTGAAACTGATATGTAATTTGCTAACTCGTTGAATTCAGGATTAAGAGCATAACCAGAGCTTACCAAAAAAGGATGATTCTCCCGTCATCATCCTCATCATGATTTGAACAAATAGACCATCTATGACCAAGATGCAACTTAAAAAAGTTCATATTAGATTCTTTTATGTGGGTTTCCACACCAAAATTAATATTAGTAGTATTAAGTTAAGTTTAAACTGAAAATTTTCTAGAAGAGTCATTAAGCCTTTCAATTCCAAAAAAAGTTAGTACAGACATTAAATTTTTTTAGGATTGTGGCTCCTCGAGAGAAGAACCCACATTTGGGGAAGGTGAGGAAGCTAAAAAGTGGTTGGAGACAAAGAGAAACAGTAGAATCAGAGATAATGGTATCATTTGCAGGGCGAGAAGAAATAGGAGACTTAGTAGTTATAAAATTAGTAATTAGTGTAAGTGTTTCCAAATGAAAACTATATATTTATAGCAATAATGAAATCATATATATTTTAAGAAAATATAATAAAACTGAAATGTTAACACCAACATATTTTTTAAGAAATTTAAAAAGTTTTAACAAAAATACATTTTTCAAACAGATCCAAAACTCTAATAAAATATAGGTTTAAAATAAAGTATATTTAAGAAAATTATGGATTGAATATAAAATTTCATAATTTCTTTGTATGAATATTTTTATAAATTAATAATATTAATTTATGAATAAATTAATAAAGCTATAAAGTAATAAATTTTTAAAGTCTCAAGGTTATTAATTTATATAAGTTTTATTGTAATATTATAATAAGATCAATTATTTTGGAAATTATTTATGTTAAGTATTACATTTATTTTAATATTGGTGATACTATTGGCGAAACAAAGTTTCTTATGTTTGATTGATTACCATGCACAACAAAATGTTGATGAGGTGAATTTTAAATTGATTTTCAATTTTTTTAATAACTTAGAGGAACCACCAAAGTGGAAACGTTTAAAGAGTTGATTTTCAATTATGTTTTTTACTTATAGTAGATGGTGACCCTTGCAATATAACTAATTTGTAGATAATGAATATTTATATTGGAGAAAATTTAATTTTAATTGTACATAAAGTATTTCAAATTTTTTATAATCTTTGACAATCATTGATACATATTAATCAATATATATATATATATTTTATTATGTAATTATCTGTTGTGAGCAAACATAATTTCTTAAAATTTTAAGGTTTTAAATAGACCACATCAATAGAATAGTTTAAGGAAGATTTTATGTAATAGTTAAAATTCATATTTTCATGACATAATTAAATGACACTCATGAATGAGTGTTGGAACCTTGCATAAGCGTTGAATGCAAGAGTGAAAGAAAGTATTTAGAAATTAATGTCTTAATTAAGTAGTTTATTGTATATGTAAATTGTGAAAATTATTATACATTTTCATTAAGGAGCAACATATCGGCACTCATGAACTCTCCACCTTTTTGACATTAAGAGCTTCTCAAAAATACAAAAGTTTTGCAATGCCATGTTGAGAACTTCGACCAATTTTCAAATTGGAAAAAGAGAGATGAGAGTTTTCCATATTGATTTGGTAGAAATTTGAGAGACTAAAATTTATGTAGGTGATAATGATAATTAGAACTACAAAATAATTTATTTATAAGAAAAAATAAGAAGAATAAGTTACATTTTGTGGATTAAAGGCAATGTAGTGGGTAAAATTTGTCATTACTTTAGAGAATTTAATTGTGTTTTTATTAAGTATAATGGGGGAATATGAAGAGAGATCGCCAATAATTTTAATTATTTAAAAATGAGTAAAAATGATAAAATAATTATAGTACAGCTAAGCAAACTAAATTGTATGTAATTTTTCAAAATATTGGTTTGTTTGCTCATAATATATAACAATTTTTCATTTCATTTAACTTAAATATTTTTTTATTTTGTTTTACTTATTTGAAATGAGTTTATTGTGTTTTTTTTGTTTATAATTTGTTTTTAATTATGGTTTTAAATTAAGAGGTCTCTAAGAGGTGGATAATGAGGTGGCATCGTGAGAAGAGATCACTATTCTACTATAACGAAGTGGATTGATATGTTCGAGGCACACAGTTTAAAGTGTAGATTACTTCGGATTTTATCGAAGCCACTAATGGAGTAGACTGCCCCTTCTTTCAAAAGATCTTTGAATAGATATAAACGGTGAACAGGAATGGAACCTTGCATGAGCATTGACTGCAAGAGTGTAAGAAACTATTTAGAAATGCATGGCTTTATTATAATGTTCTATTGTAGTGAATTGTAAAAGTCATAATACCTTTTCATCAAGGAGCAACATATCGACACCCATGAGTTCTTCATCTTTTTTGATATTTTGAGCTTCCCAAAATCGTAAAAGTCTTGCAACCACATGTTGAGAGGTTCGACCAGCTTTTAAATTGGAATGTAAGAGTTTTCCATATTGATTTGGAGCAAATGTGAGAGAGTATAATTTTTCTTAGTGGCAATGGGGTAAGTTGGCATTACAAAATGTTTCTATTTATAAAGGAAAGAATAATAAGTTACATATTGTAGATTAAAGACAATATAGTGGATGAAATTTGCAATTAATCTAAGAAATTTAATTGTGTTTGTATTTATTAAGATGAAGGATATGAAGAGATAATATTATTTGGTTTTAGGAAAGTGATGAATTTGATATGTATATTGTAAGTTATGTATATTGTAACTGTTACACTTTAATTGTGAACACTAAACATCCACTATTTCTTGCTATTAGTGATGTCTTTAATGAAAAAGTTGAGTAAGAAAGTTAATTATGAATTGAGAGAAGTCATGACATAGTCATTGAGAAAATATTAGTAATTATGTATGAATAATTGTAGAGCATGTATGTAAAATCACTATCCTCCACATTATGGATATATGTCTTTTGATTTAGTGTGTTGAATATTAATTTAAATTATAATGCTTTAAATAATATTTGTATTGTAAATTATAATTGTAGTGTTTTTCATGTTTATTGAAAAACAATTGGAGTGATTAACTTAAGAAATTCATTAATAAGTAGAGTATAGGGAAGCATGAGCTAAATTTTATAAGTAATTTCATTTTTTTGTAGGGTCAATTAGGTGTATATACACAAGTTTTTCAAAAATTAAGAATTTGACACAAGTTTTCAAAAAATTAGATTTTTGACAATCTTTGCCAAACTTGACTATTTTGCCCTTGATATACTGATATTTTACGAGTTAAACCGATATTATTTGTTGTACATCGAATAAAGTATAGAATATAGTACACATGTATCAAAGTAGTTAGCATGTAAATAAATATGTTAGAGGTGCATAGATATATGTATACGGATAAATAAAAACTTTACCCAGTAGCAACATATGTTTCGCGGTACATAGAACAAAATAATGGATATCCAACATATGACATGTGTGTCAAACTATAACACAACAATTATGTTATCGGTATAACTTGCACAATATCAGTCTATATAATTGGTTACCGTATGTAATAAATATTTTAGAGGTGTATATATATGTGTATATGGATAAATAAAAACTGTAACAGTTATTACTATAGTTATATTGTTACAGGGGGTATAATAAGTATTATTTGAAAAATTACACAAAATCTAATTTTTTGAAAACATGTGTTAGAATTTTAATTAAATAAAAACTTGTGTATATCTAGTGTAGTTTCTATTTTTTATATGGAGGTTAATTTTTTCATTGATTTTTTGTTTTTGTTTTTAATTGTGGTAGTTAATCTTGATAGAGACTGCATATATCAAAAGAGTCAAAAGACTGTAAGGCGCACCAAACCTAGCCACTTTGGCTCTCCTTTGGAGTCGGTGACGGTGGCTCCGATAGCATTATTGTCGACTCCCTTCGTCTTTTCCATACCATTAGGGCTTTGTTTTGTTTTAGATATGGTGTAGTTTTATCGATTGTGTCAAAGCGAAATATGAGAATTCTCTCCCTTTCTCCTTTTGGTGTCGTCTTGGCTATATTAAGGTGGTTTTAATGGTGTTAGGTTGACGATCGATTTTCTAGATCTACTTATCTCTCCCTATGCTTCACCATCATCGGAGGCTCTTTCTTTAGGATTCCTTATTAGCGGTTGTTTTATTTTCGACAGTAATTTTTCAAGTGCTGTCACAGTGCATGTGGATAAAATTCAAGACAACATGGTTTGAATCTTGAGGCGTTGAAGTTTTCGGAGTAGCAAATCGGCAGTGTTTCATCTGGACTGTTTTCTGGTGCTGATTTTAAATTTTGTGGAGCAGATCTGGTTGTTTATTATTTGCATGTGGTTTGGACAAGAGAACAGCGACGTGCACTCATGATCTCGATCTTTCCAACTTAGATGCTTCTTGGGCCATTGTTGGGCCCATTTTCGTATTACCTTTGTTTGTAATATGTATTTTTTGGGTTTTGAGCATTTTCATAATAATACAGTTTTCATACGGAAAAAAATGTGGTAGCTAATTTATTAGAATTTGATGAGTTAAATATATTAAAATTAAGAGGTATTTAATTGATTAAAATTTAAAGATGATAAGTTGGATGATGAGGTGGCACTCTAAGAAGAGAGCAACATTTTACTTTATATATATAGTTTCAATGGGAGTGATTAAGTTAAGGAATTCATTAATAAATAGAGTATAGGGAAGCATGAGCTAAATAGTAGAAGTAATTTTATTTTTTGATATGGAGGTTAAATTTTTCATTGATTTTTTGTTTTTGTTTTTAAATGTGGTAATTAATTTATTAGAATTTGATAAATGAATTAAATATATTAAAATTAGGAGGTATCTAATTGATTAAAATTTAAAGATGATGAGTTGGATGATGAGGTGGTACTCTAAAATTAGAGCAATATTTTACTTTATATATATAGATTGTTAATTTGTATTTGGTCATTATTATATCATTATCATTAATATTTCATGCAGATTGAAGATTATGAAAACAATCTATTATCCCTAACTAATTTTACTAGGCCAATGGCAAGTGCACTGCTTGCCCTTATTAGTGAGCCGGCACTGGAACCTTGGTGTCAGATTCGCTATGGTCTCCAAACTCTTCCTCATCTTCTTCCCTTGCTATATTCTCTTCTTCTTCATTGTCCTTTGGCAGGGAAGAGAAAAGATCCTTGATATAATTAGCTATGTTTGAGTAGTAATTGTGGACAGTATTAGAGCTTGGCTCATGGGAAAAGAACACAGGTGGTGCGGACATTGGTGGTGCTTGAGTAACAACATGCTTGTTGATTCCATATCTAGCATTTGGGTCTTCTGCTGAGCCATTAAATGAGATCTTAGAAGCTTGGGTTGTTGTTGGGATCCCGAGTCTTTCCTTTCTTTGCTTCTTCATTTGCTGCTGCGACTGCGACTGCGACTCCTCCTGACCCACATTACCTGAAAGACATATCGATTCCGAATCAAAAATGCTTAAAATAAGACAGAACTCGAGTGCATTAGGAAAATCTGTATAAGGTGTTACCTGAACAGGACCGGCTGCTATAAAGACACCGGCAAGTCCACCACCAAAGACACGACCATCTGGTCCTGCAAGAGACACACTCATCCTGCCAGCTCTGCTTTGGGTTCCTCCACTCTCGCTTGGTATAAATGAACCAGTCAAAGAAAGAATCTCAAAATGACCCTGACCATGAATTATCAACTATAATTAGTAAAAAAAAGGTAGGAAAGG
>WJSH01008633.1:108835-144080 GCA_009757365.2 Lepidium campestre | reverse complement strand
TAACGGCTGATTTCTGACATAAAAAAAGGAAAAGAAAGAATTAGAGTTTGAACCTACTTCTCTCATAATCCAAATATATATATATATATATAGGTGTATATGTAACAAACTTACTAACTATTATGAGCAAATAAAAACAAAATTACTAGTAACTAAAAATGGTTGGTGGTTAATTAATGTTTCGATGAGAAAGCATTTGAAGAGTTAACTTGACCTTAATTCTTCTAGTGGATGCAAATTTATTTGGTTTGCTAGTTATAAAGCATAGTTGGTGAAGTTTACATGTCATAGTCATACATGATCAATTGTATGAAATATTTGTGGGCTGAAATGATGAGTACACATATTTAAAGGAACTTGACATGTTCGACGATTATGGCTTAAACCGTGCGATAATAATAGTGTGACATTGACATTCATCACATTAAATGCACCTACTATATACTATCTCACAATTAACACTATAATGCTCCTCATAAGTTATTGGACTTTCTCCAAACACCAACATAACACATTAATGTTATCATTCATCGATAAATTTCATTCTTTAAAATCTCTTTTCAATCTACCAAATGTAAAGAGAAAAGATCAAACTTTTGATACCAAAATCACTAACTAGATCATCTTAACCAGAATTCGACTATTAGTTAAATTATATAAGTTTAAAATAAAATTATATAAATTTTGGCATCCCCAAATATAATTTCAGAGAATACTTTGATGGTCTTATATTGTTGGAATTATTGAATTTTTTAACATGTAGTAATAAAATGTTTTAGATCAAAATCCAATAAAGTGAGAAATTTACTAAACAAATTAAAGACCGTTTTTCAAAAAGAAAAGAGAAAGCAAGGAGACCAAATTATGATTTTAGTTTTACAAAAAATATATATATTGAAAAAGAAAAATATTAGAAAAATAAAAATCAAAACTCAAAAAAAAAGGAGAAAGAGAGTCCTCTCTCTCTCTGCCTCCTCATCTTCACCGTACGCTTCTTCGATCTATGCTTCTCTTTCAATACTCTCTTTTTCTCTAGCTAGCTTTGTAGATTTCCATTGTTACGATTCCTTCGAAACTGTAGAATGTGGAACCCTAGCTACCTAAAATTTCGTTAGAGCTTTACAGAGATCTGTCTACTCTTTTTCTTTTGCTGTAAAACTTTCTACTTTTGTAGCTTCTGCGAGCTTTCAGGCTCTGAGCTACAAGTCATGGGTAACTGTTGCAGATCTCCAGCTGCGGTGGCTAGGGAAGATGTGAAATCTAACTATTCCGGCCACGATCACGGCCGTAAAGAAGCTGGCGGCGGCAAAAAATCGGCGCCGATTCGAGTTCTAGGCGATGTTCCCAAAGAGATTATTGAGGACCGGTACTTGCTTGACCGAGAGCTCGGTCGCGGTGAGTTTGGTGTCACTTACCTCTGTATTGAGAGGTCCTCGCGTGACTTGCTCGCTTGCAAGTCGATCTCGAAGAGGAAGCTCAGGACTGCTGTGGATATCGACGATGTTAGGAGGGAAGTGGAGATTATGAAGCATTTGCCTAAGAGTCCGAGCATTGTTACTCTGAAGGAAGCTTGTGAGGATGATAATGCGGTGCATTTGGTGATGGAGCTTTGTGAAGGTGGTGAACTTTTTGATCGGATTGTGGCTCGAGGCCATTATACAGAACGCGCTGCTGCGGGAGTCACCAAGACGATTGTAGAGGTCGTGCAACTTTGCCACAAGCACGGCGTTATTCATAGAGATTTGAAGCCGGAGAATTTTTTGTTCGCTAACAAGAAGGAGAACTCGCCGTTAAAAGCTATTGATTTTGGATTGTCGATTTTCTTCAAGCCTGGTACGTCAAACGATGGTCTGAGTATTAATTTAGAGTTCCAAAGTCATTTTTGGGTATTTTTGCATTAGATTCAAAATTAGGATGCTCCAATTTACGGGGTTGGTTCTTGACTATGTGTAAGAATTAGGGTCACGGTCTCAGCATATGAGGGATTCACATTCTTCAGTCCTTTAGCTTTTGGATGTTAACACCTACAAGCTTGAACTGATTATGAGTGGTATTAAAGTAGAATACTGGGTCCTAAAGGGAGCTTCTTGTCTTTGCAGGCTCCATGGTTCTTGATTGATACCCTAGATGCACATTGGCCAGTATAATTTTCGTTGATACTATTTTTATAATGCTGTCACATTTCCAGGTGAGAAGTTCTCCGAGATAGTTGGGAGTCCATATTACATGGCACCCGAGGTTCTAAAGCGGAACTATGGACCTGAAATAGATATTTGGAGTGCTGGGGTGATTCTTTATATTCTGTTGTGTGGAGTACCCCCATTTTGGGCAGGTCCGTTTACACCTTCCTCTCTTCGTTATTCTCCCAATATCCTCGTCCGCCTGAGCATTTTCTTATGGTTTCTTATAATTCAAATCTATGTCAATTCTCTTAATTAACTTTGCTTATTGTTTCTTATAATTCTTTTTCTAGCATGCTAGTCTTTTGTAGTTTCAGCCAATTTTTTCTTTCAACTACAGAGTCAGAACAGGGAGTTGCTCAGGCTATTCTGCGTGGGATAATTGATTTTAAGAGGGAACCGTGGCCCAACGTTTCTGAGACCGCTAAGAATCTAGTCAGACAAATGTTAGAGCCTGATCCAAAGCGCCGGCTTACTGCAAAACAAGTGCTTGGTACATAGAATCTACCTTTGTCCTCTTCTCTTTCTCTCTGGATCTATTACTATCACTTTGCCCAATCACTTCTAATTTGGAGATACTCCAAAAGATCGTTTATGTTTATTCCTTGTTTTGATATCATTTCTCATCTTCTAGAGCACCCATGGATTCAGAACGCAAAGAAGGCTCCCAATGTTCCTCTTGGAGATGTTGTGAAGTCCAGGTTAAAGCAATTTTCCGTGATGAACAGATTCAAGAGAAAAGCTTTGAGGGTCTGTCAAGCAAATAAGCTTTCATTTTTTATTATTTGCATGGGTCACTTCTTAAACCAAAGTTATCTTACTTTACCTTATTATTCAAACCAGGTTATTGCTGAATTCTTATCTACTGAAGAAGTAGAAGACATCAAAGAAATGTTCAACAAGATGGATACTAATAATGATGGTATAGTTTCCATCGAGGAGTTAAAAGCTGGACTTCGCGATTTTGGTACACAGTTAGCAGAATCAGAAGTTCAGATGCTTATTGAAGCGGTGAACATATTTTTCCCTTCTTCATGACCATAACGTTATTATTGATTGTTTGACTGAACAAGTAGAGTCAAACTTCTTTGCATTATACTGTCATTTGAATCCTGCTTCATTTTTAGTCATATTTGCTGTCACATGTATAACATTATCCAAATTAACTAACATATGGTATTCGTAATTCAAAATTTTATATTCAGGTGGATACTAAAGGGAAAGGAACACTAGATTATGGGGAATTTGTTGCAGTCTCTCTCCACCTGCAAAAGGTAGCAAACGATGAGCATCTCCGCAAAGCCTTCTCTTACTTTGACAAGGATGGAAACGGGTACATTTTGCCCAAGGAGCTTTGTGACGCCTTAAAGGAAGATGGAGGAGATGATTGTGTGGATGTCGCCAATGATATATTCCAAGAAGTTGATACGGACAAGGTAAAGTTTCTATGCGTGGTATAATTTAAAGTGCAAAGGGTCTTTCTTTTGCAAAACTGTCAGGAAGTGTGACTTTCAATCTCTTTTTGGGCAATTTGATTGATGTCCAACTATTTGAAATTACAGTCTTACACATAGGTAATGGAAACAGGCTTTTGAAAAAGTTCTTAAAGGCAGCGAGGACAAAACATGTAGCTTTAAATACTTTTTCTGTTTTGTTTTTTTTTGCGCATTCTTCTGTTGTGTGAGGGGTCCCATAAACTAAAGAAAAAATGATTTCTATGCTGAATGCGGTGGAGATACTATGTGTAGAGAGTTCACTTAGAAAACACGTTGTTGAATATAGAATCTTAAGAGAGTATAGTTAGTGTAAAAGATGTTTCATTTGGTTATGCCTGACATGGATTTTTGGCAATAGGATGGGAGAATAAGCTACGAAGAGTTTGCGGCAATGATGAAAACAGGAACGGATTGGAGAAAGGCGTCTCGTCATTACTCGAGAGGAAGATTTAATAGCCTAAGCATTAAACTAATGAAGGACGGATCTTTGAACCTTGGCAACGAATAGCGAAACAAAAGTGAAGAAAAGCCGCATTAGAGTTTTAGAGTCTGTCTCTCACGTCTCAGGTCCACGTCAAAGCCAAGAGCAGGTAAATCTTGGGAATCAGAATTCAATATTTTTGTACATCTTTCGTTTTTTTTTGTGTTATTTGTGTTCTTTTTTATTGGTTTGTGGGCTGAGTTGTGTTTGTTTAGTTTGTTGTCGTCGAAAGGCAAAAGACCTGAGAATCAATGTTTGATGTGTAGAAGGAAAAAAAAAAAGACCATTCTGGTAATGATGTTGTAATATTCTTTTGTCTTTCTTCACCGCTTCAATGATATGAATCAGTCACAAATCATCTCCTCTATTTGCTCAAAACAGGTAATTTAACTTTATATATGTTTCAACGACATAACTTAGACAAAAGACATTGATTTTATACAAATTGGGCTTTCATAAACTTATTAAAGAGATGTAATAGTAGCAGAATTAGAGACATTTGATTTTGATAAGAAAGGCTTTGTCTACAAGTCCAAGCCTCTTTTAATCATATCTAGAGGTCCAAACAACTCTACTCCCTTAGCTACCTAATTCAAATTGTCTGTAGCTAAACAACTAAAATTGAGGATTCCAATTAAGATTATTATGTAGTTTCTGGAGCAATTAGAGGGATTGATTCTTGGATTTAATATCAGCATTGATTACGAATTCCATTATAATCTTGAGTTAGTCAATCAGTGATTTTCATATTTTAGCTGAACCCATCATACAGTATCTGAAAATCGATGATACAATGTCTCGACATATATCAAAATAAATAATTATAATCTTATGCTTACCTTTTAATAAAACAACAATTCACAATAATTAAAAAAAGAAATCAGAAAGAGTTAAAAGAAGTCAAGATATAAAGTGAAGTGGGTGAGAAGCAGAGACGCCAAGAAAACACAACTCAGAGCGCATGTGTCTTTGTGCAGTTGTACGAATTGTAATGTACTATGTTACTATTGTTCCACAATTCTCAAACTTGTTTGGTCTCGGCTTTCAAATGTACGTATGGCAACAGCAATAGATGAATGAAGAGCATATCACAATTAAAAAGTCAAGAAAATGATTTGAAGTTGTGTGTTTCGATACAAACATAACTCATATTTGTAAGCTTGTAAGATAGGAAACTTCGAGGAAGGTCTATTTTGAGATGGGGTCTCTACACGTGTTTCTCGCATGCATGTGGTGAGATGTCTGAACCATCATTTTTGGACTACAAAGTGAAATTCCTAAACAAAACCCTCGAACTAAACCCTAGTTTTCTAACAAATTTCAGCCGATGGTCTAGTCCAAATTCCTTCTTCTAATTCTTCACCATTACCTATTTTGAGTTGATAAAGACTCATATCGTTGTACGTGGTATGAACGCTACTTAACAAGTTTCAATTATTTGGAGTCAGTCACGTATCATGATTTATAGATATCACTGCAATCATTGACTAATATAGGCCCATTCTTGGTATCTCCGTGATATTGGATATTCTCTTTTTATGCTATGGCAAGATTAAATGATTCTTTATTTTAAACATATCTATATATATGTCAAGAATTTCAGTTGTTGTCTACATTAAAAGTTTGACTCCAAAAAGTCGCGTAATTCATATATGATATTAGTTTAGAGTTTTAAGAAAAGTTTGTACTATCAATTGAATTTTGTCGATTCTATATTCTATATATTTGATCAATAAGTGATTGATTAGTTTATAGGTTTTATACAAGTTCATGATGATCTTATTATCTATACAGATTCAAACTCAATGACAAGTGTGTGAAAATTATAAAGAGAAAAGCCTAAAAATATGATATTTTTTTCATTTCTTGTAAATAAAACGTTAGATTCATTCGGACAACAAAAGTGATAAGTGACAACGAGTGATGATGTTACTTACAACTACCACATTCTACAAGTTTCCATAAATTACTCTTCTAGTACACGTGTTGTGTTAAGTATAACCTTCTGTGTTTCTTGTCTTCTCTTGTTATTAAGAGCTCTTCAACTTTTAAATGAACTAATCATTCATCAAAATGTAACCCACTAAATCATGATCAACTATTGTCATGCACATAAATCATCACAAATTCCAACTTCCATTAATATTTAGTCAGTTTAAGCATAACTTATACATATAGCCATATATGTGAGAAATGAAACGCAACTATATCATTCACGTGTCAGCGAGTAGTGCTTATCACATGTTCAATGGATACTATACAAATTGTAGTGCATTGAATAGATCAATATATAGCACAGATCCAATGGATTGTTTATTGATATAATTAACAGACGACAACACTCTGATAAACCAGATATGTTGTTCTAAATGAAATACTATTGTATATTGTATTGTACATAGAAATAGCCGTCTACACCCAATGTATATTTACAGAGATTATTTTCATATAAAAGATTCCTTATAATTTCATTCTAACTCAATTCGAGCCTAATATACACTTCTAAAATTTGAGAATCTCATGAATCATTCAATTCATAACCTAAATCTCAAACAATATAATGTGAAAATACACGATTTTTTAGAATCGAGCTCTAATAAAAAGCTATAAAAATAGATATTGGAATGTGTGAAGAGTTGGATGATTTGGCAATTCCTCAATAGCAGATGAATCAAAAAAATTTAAAGTCTAAACTATAAACCCTCGTATTTATAATAACATATCAATTATCTATCTATTATAAAAAAAGTAAGGGAATTTTGATATTTCCATAGCAATCCATACATTTAACTATTTTACTCTTCAGATAAACACATGTGCCAGATCGTGTCATTGTTGTTGATACCAGAAAAACTCTCTCTCCCATGATAAAAACAAATTCTGAATGTATTGGAAGGCCGGCCAAAAACCGAAATTGACCAAAATTGATGAAGTCACAAAAGAATATCAATCAGAATTATAACTAAGAAAATACAAAAGCTTAGAATTATCCTAAAACACTCCTGAATCTATTATTAACTTATGTGTCCAAACATCTTTCAAAAACAAGTTACTAACATTTCTAATCGACTAAAAAAATTCCAAAAAAAAGACAGGATATTAAAGATACTTAGTTAATCAAACCTACCCATATTTGATTTTCTTAAAAATAAGGAAGCTTCATGGAAATTGCGTAGATGGACCCCAACCTTAAAGATAAAATGAGAGCAACGTTACTGAGAAGTCGCCACATAATATATAGAGTTACAAAAACTGACACAACACATTACAGATGGAGAATCAAAAGTAGTAAGTAATAAGCTATGGGGAGTATCGTGGAGCCATGGGCAATCGCCGAGACGGGAAACGCAAACGCAAACGCGACAGCTAAAGGGTTGAACAGGGAGTTGCTTCGGCATGGAAGAACAGCTCACAACATGTCTTCATCTTCGCTAAGAAAGAGATCAGACCTGAAACTGATTCAGAAGATTCGATGCAAAACTCTAAAGAACATTCTCTCTAATCTTCAAGAAGTCATTCTTGGTACTAAACTCACTCTCTTGTTTCTTGCCATCCCTCTCTCCATTCTTGCCAACGCTTACAACTATGGTCGTGTAAGCTCTCTTCTTTTCTCATTTCTTCTCGCTTATAAACTTGTTTAAGATTGTTTTAAAACAAATTACAAAACAAATAAATTGTTTTATGTTATATGTTCATCTTTTCTATATCAGAAATTAATTTATCTATCTAAAATATAGCTATCTAACCATATGATAAAAAAATATTTCGTTAAATTAAAAATTTTAAACGTTAATCAAATTTCGTAGTAAAAATTAAGCATTTCTTGTTGAGTTGTCCAATTAAATTATTTAATTTAAAAGCCATGTTTAGTTGAAGAGAATACGATAGTAATTACTTACTCATCTGTAGTAAAGTACAAAATCAGTAGTTCTTGTTGCATTAAAGATAACTTCAACTAGATATTTATGTGAAAATTAACCGTCCATGTGTCGAGGAGTATTAAATATTTGTCTCGTGAACCACAATTTACTATCCTAAATGTCGTCTTTCAATTTATTTGTCAGTATTTATGATTTTGTGTATTTCGATTCTGCTGCATTTTACCACGTTGTTACCCGTTACCTAAATTAAATATCATCATAAAATATAGGTAAAATATAATACAGTGATCTTTTTTTTTTTTAATTTTGTAAATGTGTAACAGCCGTTGATATTTGGCCTGAGCTTGATAGGCTTGACACCTCTAGCTGAGCGACTTAGCTTTTTGACAGAGTAAGTATTTATCATCCTACGATAAGTATATGAGATATTTCATTATTTTATATCATGACTGTTTTTTCTTCCCAATTCTTCAAAAGATTCTTAGTAGCAAAGAAATAATTGATTACACAGACAAGTGTTGACTTAATGATCAATTATGAATCGTTGGTGAACTTAATGACCACTTTTAAGATTCTTTTGATATCTTTAAACCATTCTAATAAGCTATATTATCTGTTTCTTTAACAAAAAAAAAAAAGATTATGTAAGAGTGGAATATATTTTAAATAATTCGATAAAAGCTTCATTGTTCTTAGATATGAATCAAGAATCATATTTGAAAAAACTAAAATTTTAGATTTTATTACAATTAAGAAATATAAAATGATCGTCATTATCAACTTTGCAGGCAACTAGCTTTCTACACTGGTCCAACAGGTAACATTATCGTAATAATTAAATTATTTCATTATATGTCTGAATCTAATAACGTACCATTACTCGACAGTGGGTGGTTTGTTAAACGCGACTTGTGGAAACGCGACTGAGCTGATAATCGCGATACTAGCGTTAACTAATAACAAAGTGGCAGTGGTGAAATATTCTCTATTGGGTTCAATTCTCTCCAACCTTCTCTTGGTTCTTGGTACTTCTCTCTTCTGTGGTGGTATCGCCAATATCCGCCTTGACCAACGGTTCGACCGGGTACATTTTTACCCTTCTTTAATTTTACACTCCGGTTTAACTTCTTACGGTATTTTCACATAGCTAAACCGGCTAACATGGATGCTGCAATTACATTTGCAATTGAATTGAACCAATTATACCGAACCAATTGAACCATATAAAGCCAAACCCTTGGATGAATTCCAAAGGTTTATATATATTTGAACCGGGGTATAGATATCGTATAGCTGGTATATTAGAGTATCTCACATTTTAAATGTGGAGGCTTTTAACTAATATATAAAGTTCATGAGCCGATCGATTCATTGTCAATTGGTTTTGAGTTGAAAGCTTCTGAGTCCTAATACGATAGGTTTTATGTAATGTGATGGTTGTGATCTCGACTGTTACAGAAACAAGCGGACGTGAACTTCTTCTTGTTGCTGATGGGTCTGCTATGTCACTTGCTGCCATTGTTACTCAATTATGCAGCGACTGGAGAAGTATCAACCGCAGTGATTAACAAAATGTCGGTCAATCTCTCAAGGACAAGTAGCATTGTTATGCTTATTGCTTACATTGCTTATCTCATCTTCCAGCTCTGGACTCACCGCCAATTGTTTGAGGCACAAGAGGTACCTAACTAAAAGCCACATTTTTTATATGTTCAATGAGTAGAAAAAAATGTAATTACATATGTTAATGTTTTTAATGGGTGTCAGGATGAGGATGATGCGTATAATGATGAAGTGACTATTGTAGAAACTCCAGTGATAGGATTCTGGAGTGGATTTGTTTGGCTCGTTGGTATGACAATCCTCATCGCATTGCTTTCAGAGTATGTTGTGGACACAATCGAGGTAATAGATTAATAATAGAGGAGAATGAATATAATTCTAAATGAAGAAACTCAGATTATTAATATGGTGGTTAGGATGCATCGGAATCTTGGGGACTATCAATGAGTTTCATAAGCATTATATTGCTTCCAATCGTTGGGAATGCGGCTGAGCACGCAGGAGCCATCATTTTCGCGTTCAAGAACAAGCTCGTGAGTTTACTATTTTCCATGCATTCATACAAATCTTCTACATCAAACATCACCATAAAGTCGATTGTAACTACTCAAGAATTTGTTTAACAAACATTGAACTCTCTTTATTAAGAATGCTTAGAAAATAAACTCAAAACTAAACATCAAACTCTCTCAACCTTAAGCCATAACTCGACTTAGGTATTTATAGGAAGCAAAACACAACATTGTTAAGTTTTCATTTTTCTATAAGGAAATAGATAACTTCTAGATCTTAAGAAGATTAGATAACTCTTAATCTTTTTATTGTTAGAATTAGATAACACTTAACTCTAACTTATCTTGATCATAACTTAATATCTAATCTAAATAACTTTTAGATAACTTAGACATTAAGTTATGATAGAAGCTTACTCAACACACCATATAACATTAGATATCTCTCTCGAATGGTAAATTACAGGACATATCTCTAGGGGTCGCGTTGGGCTCTGCAACTCAGATTTCTTTGTTCGTGGTATGTTTAAATCTGAATGTTTCAGTGAAATTCGAGTGTATAACAAAAGTAAGACAATTTTAATGTGTGCGTTTCCTCAGGTCCCATTGAGTATAATCATTGCATGGATCCTGGGAATCCAAATGGATCTCAACTTCAACGTTCTTGAAACTAGCTCTTTGGCTTTAGCCATTATTATCACAGCCTTCACTTTACAGGTAAACCTTTCGTCTTACGTTACTATTGTACTCTGAAACATTTAACTAATTTGATTTAATAATCATGGCTGCTTAGGATGGAACTTCTCATTACATGAAAGGGTTGGTTCTAACATTGAGCTATGTCATCATCGCTACCTGTTTCTTCGTCGACCAAATTCCTCTAAGTAAGTAATGGAACAATTCCCAAATCTAAAATTATTGGTGACAATAATGACCAAAAACACGTAAATGATACTTGTGAATTCCACAGAACAACCAAATGGTATTGGAGTGGAGCTTCAAGCCATGAACAATTTGGGAGAAAATATCTCAGCTTAAAATAGAAATAAAGGACAGAAATCAGCAAATTAAGATGATTTGATTTGTTTTGTTTTGTTTTGTTTTGTCATCCAAAACGGAGACTTTGTCGGAGGGATTCGAAGCTTGATGAAGACAGGGTTTTCGTGTTTTAAGTTGTCACATTTCTGTCTTTTTTTGTTCTTTTTCTTTTCTTTTTTAGTGAGTAATATGTTATCTTGTAACTGGTATATTATAACTCAGTTAGAGAAGAAAAGCCCATAAAGCCCAATATAAATTAGAAGTGTGGGACCCAGTCTCAAGTAGACGAAAAGCTTTTTATGTATTATTTATTGTTTTTGAAAACAAACATTCGTCTTATCTTCTTCCCTCTCTACAAAACCATGGAAGAAGACAGAGCTATTCTCACATTTCACCGTATCCCTTCCCTCAATTCCTCCTCTTTACTAAGCTCTTCCTCGTCCAAATCTGGTACTGTACAGTTTCGCCGCCGTGTGTGGAGGAATTCCGCTCGTGGAAATGTCTGTTTGGGTAAATTCGCGTGCATTTCCATGGTGGAGAAGTGCGAGCAGAGAGAATTCGCTCCGACGGTGGCTCAGCTCTTGAAAAATCCGCTTGCTATACTTGCTCTTGTTCCTAAGGATGCAGCCATTTTCACGGCCGGTGCTATTGCCGGAGCCGCCGCTAAAACGGTTACGGCTCCACTTGACCGTATCAAGCTTCTTATGCAGGTTTTTCCTGTTTCTCTCTGAAGAGATTTACATTAAACTCTAAGTAATCGAAATTTCGTTTTCGAAATACTTGGAAGCATCTGCTACAGAATATAAGTAAATAAAACATCTTTTTTTAAGAAAAATGTTAGTTCTTCTTAACTCTTAAGTAGCAGCAAAGAGGAGTAAGTTATTAAAGATGATGATTATAAGATTGATTAAGCATTTTTAATAATAGCTGATTCTAAACTTTGTTAAATGGAACAAAGAGATGCAGTAGCAACCTTGACAAGTGTTTATTTGACTGTGAGTTTGTTCTTGATTCTAATCTTAATATTGTTTGTCTGCAGACACATGGTATACGAATTGGACATCAGAGTGCAAAGAAAGCTATAGGATTTATCGAGGTAAGTTTCTAATGTCTTTCTTATTTTACTTTAGTCTTTTATGTTTCATCTGATGCAGGAATTATTTGCAGGCAATTACTTTGATAGGCAAAGAAGAAGGAATGAAAGGTTACTGGAAAGGAAATTTACCTCAGGTTCTTTATAATTGTTTTGTTTTTGGCATTTTATACAAGTAAAAGGATTCTCTTGAGTTATTGGATTTTCTCTTTTGAAATCTGTGATACTAGGTGATACGAGTGTTACCTTACAGTGCAGTCCAGCTTTTGGCTTACGAGAGTTACAAGGTAAGCCTGTTTCATTACACTACAAAGTCATGATAAAGTTCTGTAGCTACTTAAGTGTAAAAAACAAGCATTGCTCAAGATGATAAGTTAAGTCTGATATGACATATTGAAAACTGATTCTGGACTAGAAGTTTAATAGATTTTCCAATGGTAGCTTGAGTGAGAGTTAATATGACTATCTTTATGAAACCTTGCTTGATTCCAGTATTCTCTGTACTGAAACTTACAGCATTTAGCTTAAATCAAGATTGATCACTTGTTTTTGCTCATTTTTTCTATTTTTGTACCGTTTGACTGATACTTCCATATTTTAAATGTAGAAATTGTTCAAAGGTAATGATGATCAGCTCTCAGTAATTGGAAGACTTGCTGCCGGTGCTTGTGCTGGCATGACGTCTACTCTGGTAAGTGATTTTGGTTCGATGAATTTACCTTTTGGTAAAATTGTTTACCCTTTTTTGGGTTTAGTCATTTGTCGGTGTAAATTAATTGTCTTTTATAAGGTTAACAAGTACTTCCAATTACCTATCTATCTATGTCTAGAGCCGACTTCTTTCCTCCACTTTGGTTCCATCACAAGTTCGCATGCTTTGTATGTCTGAAAAATAGGCATAAAACTTTCTCTTTCTACTCGAAAACCAAATCCATATGTATTTGGAAATGTCTGACTTTTCTGTGCTTTAATTTCTATTTAACGTATAATCAAAGTTTCTTCATTTTTATTCTGCATACAAGTAATATCTGGTTGAAGTATGCACTGTTCCTAGCATATAGATATGGTAATTTATGAATCTGATTCTTGTGTCTTGATCCTTCTGCAGTTGACATACCCTCTAGATGTTTTGAGACTGAGGTTGGCAGTTGAACCTGGGTATCGAACAATGTCTCAGGTGAAATGGGTTTTCATGTCATCAGTCCTGTTTATGCATATATTGATAAGCATTGTGTGATGTAAACTCTTGCAGGTTGCTATGAGTATGATCCGTGATGAAGGAATCGCATCTTTCTATTATGGCCTTGGACCTTCACTTGTGGGAATAGCTCCATACATTGCTGTTAACTTTTGCATTTTCGATCTGTGAGCCTTCTTAACATCATTTTTAAGTACCCATACGGAAAAAGAAATCGAAACGGAGTAATATGGTTTAGGTCCCTATAACTGACAACAGGGTGAAGAAGTCTTTACCGGAGGAATATAGACAGAAGGCACAGTCGTCTCTAGTCACAGCTGTTCTTTCTGCTGGTATTGCAACACTGACATGTTACCCTCTAGACACTGTGAGACGACAAATGCAAATGAGAGGAACTCCATACAAATCTATTTCAGATGCATTTGCAGGTAAGTTAATATATTTCATCATGCAACTCACTAGAGCAAGATCTTCATCCGAATCTGAGTTTTGAAATGAGTCACCATTGCATTTGCTGTACAGGAATTATAGAGCGTGATGGGCTCAGAGGCCTGTACCGAGGCTTTTTACCTAATGCATTGAAAACTCTACCAAACAGCAGGTTAGACTTCTTAAACATAGAATAAGGATTCTTAATGCATTTATTTGAGCTGCTGATATGCTACGTAAGGTGTAGATGTTTGATACCAATCAAACCTAAAACTATTGTTATGCTTATTGGATCATATACTTTCTATGATTCTGGTCAAGTCAGTTTGGTGTTTTAATAATATCATAATCAACCTGTATGCCCTCTAGATAGGACTAGTGAAAGGAATACACAATTATGTCCATGTCTTTTAGATTATTTACATCTCTCTAACTTGGAACTTTGAGTATTGTGTTATTCTGATTGTTAAAGTCAAGGTCTTAGGAATCTCACATTGCCAATAAGAAAACAGACCTACTGAATATCTATGTTTGTTTTGCAGCATTAGGCTTACAACATTCGACATGGTAAAACGCCTAATCGCCACAAGTGAGAAGCAGCTTCAAAAGATAAACGATGATAATCGGAATCGAGACCAAGCTCCATAACCATTTTTGGAACATAACAGTTCACTTGAAAATTTTGGGGCCGATAGAATATGTTTTGCTTGAAAATTTTGGGGCCGATAGAATATACATTGTATTGAGAAGATTCTTTTAGGACCTACACATTAAGGGAAAAACGAGTTTGTTTTTTACCTTTTTTAGTTCATGTTTGGAAAACAATATGTCGGATAATCATTGGTATATCAATCGGTTATTACATCATGTGATATTTGACGGTATTCGAAGCCAAAGTAGTAAAACACAAAGAACCTTGAGAGTAAAGAGACCGGAGGTACATTTAAAGGGCGAGTTAAAACATGTACATAGTTTGTCGATTATCATGCAAGCAGACATAAGTACAACATTGTTCCTTGTGGAGGAAAGCTGAAACAAACATCGCGAGATGCTAACAACTGTTTCACTTTCTTAGGAAGTGAAAAAAAAACACACGATTTTCTATAGTTCTCAAAACACAAATTACAAAATACTTCTGCTTCTGGATCTGCAGTTATGTTCGAGATACAAAATCCGATTTCTATCTCCGGTTTAGTCTTCATCCTCTTCCTCGTCATCATCATCATCTTCATCATCATTTTCATCTCCTTCTTCTTTTTCTTCTTCATCACCTGCCTCTCCCTTCTCTAGTTGTTCTTCCTGCAGAGAAACATTATGCTAAACATAAACCTTCAGAAAGCAAACACTCACTATGCGTGACCATTGGATCATGTGATAATACACTATACTTTTAGAAACTCTACACTATTTAGTGGAATTGTTACCTCCCCACTGGCTTCATCTTCATCATTCACCTCGGACCTAGATTTTTCAGATTCATCACTCCCTTCCTCCTGCCCCCATTGCAAGGATATCAGAGTTAGCCATGTAAGCGTTAGTATATGTGACATAAGGCCTTTAGACTTACCATGTTTTTGTTGTATGCATCCATAAGCTTCTCATATTCAGCTTTTCTCTTTGCAGCTTTCTCTTCATATGGAGCTTTTTCCTTGAAAATGAAGAAATGAAGATCATGTCAATCTCACACTAAACTTCTTTTTAGAAAAAAAAATTAAAGACAGTAAAGTTCCACAGACTTACAGCTTGAGACATTGACTTCCATTTCTGTCCTCCAGCTTTCCCAACCTTCACAAGGAAAAAGGAAGAAGGATAAGAATGTGAGGACTTCAACCAATAAAGACTAAGTACGAGTAAACTTTCAAGGAATCTGCCAAATGCTTACAGCAGAGACAGCCTTCACATTTGGATTTTCTTTTTTGAATGTTACTCTAAAATCTTCTCTGAAACAAAGAAACAAGAAAAAAATAAAAATCAAGTAAGAAGACAGTAAATTATGACGAATGTTTAAGAATACAAGTGGGAATCTCCTCCTTCAGGGACATCACCCACAATACTTACAGAAAGACAAAGAAAGCACTAGGAGCTCTTTTTGGTTTGTTTGGGTCCTTTTTAGCCCTCTTCTCTTTACGAGTCTCTCTTTTGTTAGCCTTCTCAGCTGGTGCCTTCCTCTTTCCCACTTTTCTGAAAATCAAAAGCTTTTGGTCAACATTTGTGATCAAATCACAAGCGTCAATGCTAAAACCGGTCTGTCCAACCAAAGCTACAAAAACAACATCGCCTCCAAGCATGATGATGGCTAAAGCTAACCCCTAAATTTGCAAAGATATTCCCTTCACAATAGCTATCCACTGTATTAAGTTGAGATAATGGATTAACCTGTCATCAACTGGCTTCAAAGCTTCCTTTGTGGTCTTAACTTTATCTTTCCCCTTTGCCGTCTTCATCGCAGCAACTACAGAACCAACTAATTGAATCAAATTCCTTAGTATAATATGATTATTTTTAATCTCATATATTTAGATAATACTTCAGAGCAAATTTAACACAGAAAATAATCAACAGATACTCAGAAAAGAATATGCCAATCTTATCACAAATATCAATCTAACAGGCTGAAGGAAAAAGTCAACTAAAAATTAGAACACAGGAAAACAAACATATTCGAAGCTCATAAGGTACTAAATTTATCAACTAAAAGAACTGTTTTTGCTTGAAATCAAGAGGAAAACTCAAATCAATCAAGCTAAGCTCCATATTCTCTAAAAAAAAAGGGAAACATAAAAAGCTACTAATTTGAAACAACAACAAAAACGAAGAAGAGAAAATCCATTACCGTAAGAGAGATTTCGAGACGAATGGAAGATCTCTGAGACCTAGTGGAAAAAATAAAGCAGAAACAGAAGAAAGAGACGATCAAAGAGAGAGCTTGAAGGAGGAAGAGATGCTTATTACCGGTTACCTGTTAAACCTAGGATTGGCATTAGCCGGTTAAAAGAAAGGAAGAGTCGAGTAAACCCAGGTGCTTTTTACTTGCTATAGCCGGTAATATGATAATAGTGAAGGAAGGTCGTTGATTTGAACGGTTGCGATCAAACGGTTGCCGCCAAATGATAGATACGATGAGGATTCGACTAAAGTCTCGTGTGGGCCTTAAGATGGGCCTGAGAAATTGGTACAATAGCTAAGAGAAATTGTATATAGCTTTTAAGTCCTCCTATTTTACTAATTTAATCAGAGATTACATAATATTTTATAAGCATACATAAACAACCTATAATCAAGGGATCTAACGATAGGTGCGTTTTTAAAGCATTGTTCATGTGAGAGGAACACGATGCACACAATTTTGGTCTGTCTTATTGAAATATACATCAAAAACTATGTGGAAAGCCAACAATGGTAAGACCATAAATGTAACCAGAACAAGCAAAATTCGAGACTAAACATGAGGAAGCTAGCAAATTATAGATGGTTTACCGAAATAGAGAAGAGGTTAAGCTTGTCATAAACACAAACTACAAATTCTTTGAACCTGTGATTCCGTTCACTGACGGTTCAGCTTCAGATGGTGTTGGCAATTTAGGCTTCATATGAGAAGGTGGATTGTGCTTGAGTTTGGTGAGCACTTGACGCATACGAGACAGATCAGTGGGCTTTCCAGGTTTTGGTCCTTGAATCACAGTTATGGTTGGGTTCTTCCTCTTTCCTCTATTCTCTATAACTGGAACTTCACGAGGAATGAGTTCTGCAATCGCCTTCCAGTTGTTCTGTTCAGCTTCTCTGTAAAACTTTTCTTGATTCTCCAAAAACAACTGGCAATTACATCACACAAATCTTGAATGATAAGCATGCGAGTTCAAATGATCCTGGAGCTACAAACAACAATCTTGAATGATAAAAACAAGTTTACAGACACAGTTACCTTCTCTTTTTCTCGGTTGGATTTCTTATTGTTTTCAATGGTAACGTTACGTTTGCTATAGAACTCAGCCTTGTATTGCTCTGCTGTTTCTATAATTTGCTGAACCATTTCTTTCTCTTTCTGTTCCTTCTCTTCCAATCTCAGAGCATTTAACCTTAAAGACACAACCATACTTTTCATTTAAGCTATATCAAGTAGAAATTATGCTCACTTATATCGCCAAGAGGACAACACAATCATATCAACCACAACTTGAATCATAACGCACTCTTGGCTTTTGCCAACGTTTTGATTGAAATTTACTTTCTCAAGAAGATCAAACTAAAAAAACTCCAGTGAACTTTGGTCAACGTTTGGAGTGACTCAGTCGTTGAATATTTGACAGACTCTCTAAATTAAGGTTCTAAGCAAACATAATTGTGAGAAAGAAGAAGACTTTAATCTGCATGCAAGAAGAAAGCTTTACCTTCGCCACTCTCTGAGAGCAGAACCTTCCTCTTTCTCCATGACTGATGGGGATGGTAAACTAGCGTCGGAACTGTTTATCGACGGCGGAGGTTGAGTTTCCGGTAATTCCTTCCGTGAAGAAGAGAAATCAACTCGATCGGACGGAGGAGACGAATCGCCACCTGGTAAGTCTTTCTCCACTTGAGGGTCAAAATTAGAGAAGGAGGAGTCAAACCGTTGCGACTGGAATCGAGACTCATAACTCGTGTAGTTTCCTCCGTTGCCGACTTCTTCTTCCGTCGAACGATTTGATTCACCGAGTTGTGACTCATCGTTTCCCAAGGATGACGTCGACATGGCTTCTCTTTGGTTCTGTTTTTTTTTCTTCTTACAAAAGTCTCCGTTTGCTCTGCTTTGTGTCCACACTTGTTTTCATAAGACAAATAGTACTTCTCCTAAAGCCACGTGGCGTCTTATTAATGGATAACAAGTAAAGACACGAAAGCGGTGAAAAGGATGCATCGTGTGTATCGTGAATCTGCCTCTATCTGATTGTACGCTTATGTGTCTTTAATCTAAATGGTGTAAAGAAGCTTCGTATGGTGCACCTTGACGTACCTGATTATTTCGTTAGATTCCTCGAATGTTCTTTAGCCCATTGGGCTTTTATGAAAATAAAGAGCTACAATATTGTTGGCCTTCTAAGGCCTATCCAGTAGATCATCTTTCTTTTTTGGTCAAGAAGTAGATCATCTTTCCGGAGCAACACAAATTCGCTCGTAAACACATGATTTTCTTTTCAATTCAGTAAATTATGTTCTTTTTTGTATGTACTCTCTCACTCACATGTTAAATTTTATTTTATTTTTTTAATAATACGAAAAATCTGAGTTTACAAATGGTCAACAATATTTTCTTACTATTTTTTTTTTAAGTTAACCAAGGAAGAATCTGGGTCAAAACTCAAACCAACCTCCCAAGAACCGGATGTGACATGGGTTTAAACATTCGGTGGCGAAATAAAAATGATTAGCAATTTCAACTACCTTTTACGAATCATTTAGAATGTTTTTTTATAATTGAGAGGTTCTTACTTCTACGAGACCGCTGATTTTGATCAGTGGTGATTGCACATTATTCTCTATAGAAAACTATGATTTTCGATAGCAATAATCGATCCATCATCCATTTCATCATAACCTTTTTGAAAGTTGGAGAATGCCTCTAGCCATTAGTATTTTGCGTTTGAGGAAAATCGATCATTAGTCTACATCAAACATGACGACTTACTCCTCAAATATTAGTAGACTACTACCACTTAGTTATTAAGAATGTTTTCCGTGGTTGGAAAGATTTAAACGCTGCCAGAATAAATTCTCAATTGACTGACCAACTCGATTTGATTGACATAAAAATGCTTTTCTAATTTATTAGTTCTGCATATGAAATATGTGATTTTTTCCCTGATTTCCTGAGTTTACACCGAACTATTTCATACGGCTTGGAGAAAAAAAGAAAAGAAAAAAGAAGAAGAAGGAACTAAACGTTATTCAAAGGCTCTTTATTGGAGGCCGGTTCGGTTTTAAACGTATGAAGCATAAAGCTACAAGCCTCCACGGCTTCTGCTACTGTTAAGAACATCCATTCTTTGCCCAAGTGACCATCAATGAATTTTGATCTCGTTAGTTTCTTCACGACCTCTCCTTTTGGATTTGCCAATACTAACTGCGAATAACAAAAAACAAACGAAAATAAATAAGCTCACCATAACAATATATTATAGTATATATACAACGTCGATGTGTTACGTTACCTTCAACGATCTTCTGTCGATGACTTTCTTAACTTCCTCCATCATGCTTATACCGCTCGTGTCAATATTACCAACAGCTGTTTGGATCAACGAACACACACCTCAATCGAATGAAAACAAACACTTGTTTCAGATAAAATCAAGACTATACTATCAATTACCTGACAAATCGAGTATAATATATTGTAAACTGTTCTCTCCTGATGCTTTTACTCTATCTTCTTCTTCATTAATCCATCTTATGATTCTGTAAATATATTGAAACCATACTTTAAAACCAATCCTCGGTCTTTGGCTGTATATACGAATTAGGGTTTAGGTTACCTCTCACGCAAGTAACCAGCGTTGGCAAAGTAAATGGGAGCATCTATCTCCAAGATGAGAACACCAGGAACGCTTCTTGAGGATGGATATTGTTCAGTGCTTCTATAGATCATACTGTTTGGTATGTTTCCCTTCACAGCAGTCCTCGGTCTCGACACAAACAACAACAACCTCGCTATTGATATAGCCACCTTCGAAACAAGAAAAGTCACATTTTAAAATGGAGAAAAACATTCTTAGTCAAGGGAAATTCTGCACTGTAAAAAGTAGACATACTGCGACAATGAGTCCAATCTCTACACTGCCGAATACGACCCCAACGTAAGCGCTCATGCAGACTAAGAAATCGAACTTATCGACTTTCCAGAGATGAATAGCAGCTTGATAGTCAATGAGACCGAGCATTGCGGACATGATAATGGCAGAGAGGACGACAAGTGGTGTGTAATAAAAAAGCGGTGTGAGGAAGAGGAGTGTGAACATAACCGCAATCGCCATTACTATATTGGACACTGCCGTTTTGCAACCCGCGTTGTAGTTCACGGCCGACCTCGAAAACGGTCCTAGTAGTATGGTACGTACATACGTCTTAATTAGTAATATGAGGTAATTTCATATATATTTGGTATCAAAGGTAATATGAGGAACCCGATAAATTCCACGGATATGAAATCTCGTCGAACACTCGCATATCATATGTTAAACATCTTCTAGATGAAAGGACCGGGATATCCGACACCATACTAGTGGGATCCCGCATCAACCATATAGAGGAAATTTCATATTACATGTAACTAATGTTATAAGACTAATGTGTGTGTGAGTACGTACCGGTTGTGAGGTAACAAGATGTGAAGGAACCAACAATGTTCATCATCCCAAACGCAATCATCTCTTTGTTCCCATCAATGTTGTAGTTCTTGAACATTGCAAAGCTCCTCCCAACTGCTATTCCTTCCTTCATTTTACAAATGATATTTTAATTGATTATCATTATTTTTCTCATTCAATCCAATAGTAGGTAGCTTTCTAATTTCCTACGCTAAATGCATTACTTGCAACTAATTAATCACTAGCTAATTCCATATGAAATAGCTTATCTAAGTTTTGCAAATATATAAAATTTAAGGAAAAAGAAAGATAATGAAAGGATGTTGGAGAGTGGGACTTACAGCGAGTGCGATGATGCCAGTGATGAGGCCAGTCTTGACAGCTGTCGACATGTAAGGCGATGTAAAGATGAGATCAGAACCAGAGAATGGATTTAACCCTTTCTTCAAGTCTCCTATCTGCACAATTGTACACCTTTACTTATTCTATCATTCCACTCCAATTTTGGACAAAACTACAAAAAGCCTTCTAATAGCCCACTTCTCCTTTATTACCTTCAACTTCATACTTCTTGTTCCGTTTCTAACAACAATATTCTACCTAACTTCTTTTTCCTTTTTTAAAATATATTAGTTTTAGCTTTTGGTAATATATACACGCACACAATTTATATCTCTTTAGTCTTAAATCTTAATTGAATTTTTTATATATTGTAAGATATAAAAATCGATTTCAAAGAAAAATTAGATTGTGTAGAGATCGAGAAATACCACTTGAACACCATGTTTTTCAGCGTGAGTGAAGTAAACCAAGAGGCTTCCAAGAACGACTGAGGTCAAAGGAGTCATCGCAGCCACCCAGAAGAATTTTGGCTTCTTCGTGCTCTGCATCATTTATTCATAACCAAACACAATTTATTACGAATCTCTGATAAAGACAAAACTATTAGGTAATGGAATTATATGAAAGGGTCATTGTACCGTTCTACTCAAAATAAATTAGTTTAATATTAAAAATGATAAAAAAAAGATATAAATATAACTTACGAAATATTTTGTGGAGAGAAGAAAGAAAAGGAAACCACAGCCAAGAACTCCACTTTCCCATCTCCACTATACAACAAAAACAAAAACAAACACAAACACATGTTTATTGTCTTTTTATACTCTTATGCAATCATCGAAAATTGTAATATTTTGGATGTATATATTAATAGAGGAAATGGAAGAAACCTGGTGAGTTTGAGAGAAAACGGAACGCATAACGGAGATAACATCAGTAGAGTCAGTGAAATGTTTAAGTCCAAAAATACCCTTAAGCTGTTGTAGACTCACTACAGTCGCTGCTCCTCCCATAAATCCTACTATTGTTGCATGCGATAGAAAATCCACTATGAAACCTAACCTGCAATTTCAATTTCAATTTAATTCACTTGCTTCATTCAATGTTCATGAA
Organism: Lepidium campestre; assembly: GCA_009757365.2. Lineage (NCBI taxonomy): Eukaryota > Viridiplantae > Streptophyta > Magnoliopsida > Brassicales > Brassicaceae > Lepidium > Lepidium campestre. The sequence goes on along the minus strand of WJSH01008633.1, from coordinate 121,417 downwards.
CTTTCTATTCATACCTGATCTTTTAGGGAAACAATAAAAGTTTCTACCTATAATATACGGTATCTATATACGTCACATCAACAATAACTCTATCTGCTTTTGAACTTACAAGTATGACAAATCAACCAAACTAAATATGTTATAATGATCTTACCAGTAAAGTAATTACATTATTGTAAGATTCTCGATAGTTATACCCTACTTTGTCCCTATTAGCTCGTTTTCAGCAACTATGTTTGGTTTGCGTGTCGTAACTTGCAGTTTAATTAGTGCTTTGTGAATTAATTTAGAATGTCTTTTTATAGTTAATGTACAAGAAAACAAGGTAAAACAAAAGTTACTACGTACTCGGCTGATATATATATATTATTAACTAAGGGGTTCTGAAACCTGATTATCCGTGAACGAAAGTCCAACCACCTATAATCTTTTTAAGATTCGGAATGATTATATAAATATTCTAGTGACCAACGTGAATCGAACCCAGATGGTGAAGGTCCACATAGACCGTGTTGGTTTTTGGGTGATGTTTATTATACGCCAAGTCTTTTTCCACATGTTTTAGATCCAATATATATAAACTAACCATTTTAAGTAGGCTAATTATAAATATAAACTATGTATATGAACAGTGTAAAAAATAATTATAAGAACCTGAAAATGCCAAGGCAAGCTTCAAGAACGCCGGCGAAAAACGTGGCGGTGAAAGCAAGATGAAGGTAAAGCTTAGGATCTTTATCAGCATCTACTTCTTTGCTCAACAAAGCACCTGTCAACAGAGATGCCACCGCAACCGTTCCCACCGCCAAATCTTTTGAACTCCCGAGGACCGCATACACCAATGGCGGTACAAAACTCGAATCTAAACAAACGCAAAAACATTTTAAACAAATGCAAACTCTTTTAAAACGTTTGGTTGTATCACAACCGCAACTATAAATTTAAAATGTTTATCCTTTGAAGTAATACAAAAAAACAAAAAACGTTATAATTAAGAGAAAGATATATAACGCTTACAAAGGCCAAGAATGGGAGGCAAGTTAGCAAGTTTAGCGTAACTGATGCCTTGAGGGATAGCGAGACTAGCGATGGTGATTCCGGCGATGAGATCAGATTTGAAGAACTTGAGATTGTAACTTGGAGCCCATTCGAATATTGGGAAGATATACTTAAGACCTAAAACCATTTTTCTTGACGTTGGCTGGTTCTTGAATTGTCTTAAAGGGTCATCTGGGAACAGAGTTTCCTTCACAGAGTATTGAAGTGACTTCAAGAACGGCTGAGGCTCTGGAGCCTCCACCGTGTGGTGGTGACGGCGATAAGGCTCCTCCGCTCCTTGAGAGAATGTGTAATCCTCTGTGCCCATTTGAGGCTTATGAAGGTTTTTGTTAATGTTTCTTGTTTTAGTTGGAGGTTGGAAGTGAGGAATGATGAGAAGAGCTAAGATGGTTTCTTCTTTTTATAGGAGTTTGAGCTTAGCATGTACTGTGCATAAGGAGATAAATTAATGACAATAATTCAAAAGCGTTGAATTACTATCAAAAAGTTACCAAATGAACAATACTCCATTTTATTAATTTCAACCTCATAAGGTTGTTTTTTATTGTAATTATGGCCAGCTACAACAGGACAAATAAAACTATGGACCCATAGTTGATACGATATCAATAAAAAGATATAAGATATCCATTTTTAGAAAATTATTAGTCATCATTCTATGATTTGCTCCGTTCGTTTTACAGCTAAACAAAAAATATGTACATGTAAGGAAAAAAATATAAATTATCAAATTTAATTACAATGAATTAATATTCATTTCAAATTATTCAGTAATTTATTAAATTTCAGTAGCTATACCATTAATTTTTAAAAACAATTTGATCAATAAAACCGATCTATAATCCCAAGCTTGCAACTTTTATCTTTAAATTTTATTATGTGGAGCTACATAATTTTCTATAATCAAATTTCAATGGAAAAAACGGCAGAATTAAATACAAATAAAGAGGATTAGAGTATGTTCGTAATACTAATTTGAATTATGTGTATCATCTTTTTCTTTGCATCTAGTCGTGAAAATAAAAATAAAGCTAGAAAAATGGGATAAAGTATCGTTTCAAGGGAGAAGTGATTCTGATGCATCTGTCCCGACACACAGAGAGGACGCAAAAGCCAGAAAGCTTACGTTTCCACTTTCAATCATATTTATTTGAAATACCTATTCTACCCCCAACTCAGCTACTGATTATGACATCATCAGCTTAATCATTAAAATTATCATTAAAATACTTAATTAATGAACGGCTCTGTTGACACCTGTCCATTAAGAAGATTGGGTTGGTTTCTCCTCACTGCCATGTCACATTTTCTTCCTTTTTTACTAAACAACTAGCTATAATAATACTATTACATTGTTGGGTTCAAGCTTAGAGCAATTGCGTTTTGGGATATTTTTCAGAAGAATCTTCATGAACCTGCCTAACATTAGGAGTTGAAGATGACGATTTTAGAGCAACAAATGGTCTCAATACTTTAGTTGGCGTTAGATATTTTACTTCTTCTTTTTTGGTCGGCCTGTCTTTTTAATTCCTTTCTTTTTCTGACACTTAATTTGTCCTTTTATTATTACAAGGTTCTAAGTTCTAACTAACTAGTATTGAGTTTTAGTAACGGTTGAAAATACACGAAACTCCACGTCGATTCATTAATCTCTTCGGATTAACCGTTTCAAAACTATATTAGTTTAAAAGTTGACTAAACGTGCATGTAATTTGACACCATCCTCAACTTGCAGATTTGAACCAAATGTCAGTCTTTAACATTTTGCAAGAAAACTAAACATAAAGTATGAAAATTTGTTAGTAAATGACAACAATTGAGCCTCTAAAAAGTTGAGCCAAAGTGACAAAAATGGGTTTAGATTTGGGATTCTTTCTTCGTCAGAAGTTGAAAGTGCAATCACATTCACAGCTGGAAGGGGCACGTGGTAAACGACGATAATGTTATAATAGTTGTTTCTTGCTTGAATAAGTTTTGTATATTAACTTGTACCTACCGATCGATTCTCACTTTTTCCATATTTGGCTATGACTTGTCTTTGTTTGTAGATCATTTTCCATTTCTATAGCAAATCAAATTCATTTGATATCTACTAGACTACTACATACAATTTCAACTAAAACACACGTGAGATCTACTACAATTTCCAACAATTTGACTCTTACAGGTTCAGTTAAAATCTTTTAAATTGTTAGTCATAGTTTTCGAGCTTCATTATGAACATTATTAGCCAAAACTTATTTTAATGAGTTCTAAGTTTCTTTATATGTATATTTAAATAATATAATACACATGTTATCATCATGGTTTTTTTTGTCAACAATTGGATCGATAAACTTCGATCCATAGCGTAAAACTCACTTTCTAAAACCTTTTTAATCTACTAAACTATAGAGGAGAGAATTCAAACCCCTAATGACAAAGTCATTAGTTGGATCATACTAACCACTAAACTGAAAAAAACTCGGTCGTTATCAACATGGTGGAGATTATGAATCTTTATTTCTCTAACTTTACTAGTTAATATTAATTGATCGATTATTCTACAAAAAGTCATAAATATAATGATCCACTACAACGATTACGTACAATTTATAAAAAATTATGCTTCAATTCAATTTTAATTAAAATTGATTCATGATTTCATTAAACTAAAGATCATAAACTTAACCAGATATAAGCCATTTATTTTTGAACAGGGTGATAGCTTATATGATTGATGAAAGCAAAGTATTTTGGTGTACGTAACATAAATTTGTCTTGAACCAAAATTAATATTAAAGATAAGATATTGACTATGGTCAAAATAAGGAGAGACGGATGTTGACCCGTAAACATAAATAGTTGCTCTTTGACACGGTTCGAATCGCAGCCGCTTCTGCAAAAAATGGAACTTCGCCAGTCGCCACCACAAATAACTTGACGCCTGTGAGTTCCTTTATTTTGTTTGTACTTTAGTAAAACAGTTTTTGTTCACCACATATTTGTATAAATGAATGTTTTTTTGACTTTAAAATCTCACAGAAAAGGATGGCTCAGCTTACTTAAATTCTTTTCTCCAGCTCCACTTACAATGGCCTTTGTTTCAAGCTTAAACTTATATGTGAGGAGGCTCTCATGACACAACCGCAACATAGCAAATGACATATAGGGTTTCATTGGATAGCATTAAACAAACGGTTACATTAGCGGCTGCTTATTTTGTTACCAATTACAACTTTTTTTAAAATCAGCGGTTGAAACAAACGTTTAAAAATTAGCTATTAAAATAGGTATATGAAGTTATTTACGAGCGTTTAACTGCTGAATCCAATAAATTTATTTATAGATATTTTTAAATTGTTGGTTCCAACTGTCCGTTTTCAAAAAATCTTAAACTACTTATTTTTCTTCAACCGTATTGTTCAATCGAAGTCATTAATCACACTCATAAACTACAAAAGATAATAATGATGTTACAACTATGTTTGATTGTCTAAATCTAATTAATAGACAAGTTTAGTCTAACATATATAAAAAATACTTGTTTTTAGTGGTTGGGGAAGATTTTCAACTGTAAAATCAATTGTCAATTTTTTACTTCTTTTGTTCTTATTTTTTGGTCAAATGTCTATTTATTACTTAAGGTTTGTAAAATTGTTCTTATTTTAACGGCGAAGTTGAAATTGTTCTTATATGTAAGATTTATTTTTGATCCTCTAAGTTTTCGGATTTTCATGCATAATAATTTATTTTTATCCTCTAACTATTAAAATGAAATGAAATGAGATCTTAATTACATAGATCTAATTAAATTATATTTTAAGTAGATCACGTAACTTTTGGTAGTTGTGAAAATGATTTTTTTAAAAAGATTTAGAGAGATGGAAAAAAAAAAGATTTAGAGAAGACTTTAACTAGTGAAGCAGAACGTATCGGATAAAATATATCGTCTCTTTTGTTTTTCTTTTTTTTTCCTAAACAATTATTTATATTAAAACAGATTGAGTATAAGATATAGCGACATTCAATATACGTCACGAGTAAATTAAAATATAGCGTAGATTTTTACGAAACTTAGCTTTGATGGTGTTGGTTTAATGTTTTTAATTGTGCTTCATTCAAGTTAGATATTTTTATTGTTTAGTGCTGCTAGATTTACCTTTATCACATAACTCTAAAAATAATATATTGCATATAAAAAAAATGTTCAGTGAAATCACTAAACATACACCAATAACTTATGTCTAAGTCTTAAGTATCTAACCAATAAAACTTTGAAAGATAAGATAATTTATAATTAATTCCAGAAAATCTGATTAATCATAGTGCATGTTATACATTTAAATAGAAAAATATCATCTAGTGTTTCATTGTTAGTAGTATTGGTAATTTAAACCATATAAAAATTTATCATATTATTTTTCCAAGTTCTAAAATATCCATTGGAATCTCTTGTTAGATTTTGCCCTTCCTCCACCATTAAGTTATAATAGTTTTTTTAATTCCTAATTATCAAATCAGCATTTTTGCTATATTATATTTTCTTGTTTTTGTTAATATTGGATCTATAAGGTCTAATCCAGAGTCAAAACACATCCTTAAAATCCTTATTTTTTAATCTCTATATGCAGTAGGTTATAATCAAAATTCATATGCATGAGCTATTAAATAAGACATGTAAGACACTTTTTTTTAATCTTGCTTAGTTCAATCCACACAATATATAACCAAATTTTAGATTAACTTTATTTATTTGATTGAACCTATAAAGTTTTAAACATATCGAATATAAATGACGTAATATTTTGGATAAATTTTCAAGTTATATAATTTAGTGAGAAGAAAAAACAAATTTATAACATATTGCCTGTAAGGACATTGAATGGTTGTGATCATGACGATGGTACACGCATTAGTCTACCGCCACCACAAGATTACTGTCTAGAGAACAATAAAATTGACTACACATCGCATCAATGACACATTCTCGAGACAGATGCAACAATCACTAAAAACAATACTTTTGTTTGTGGCATAAATATGGAAACCTGATAAGGTACTTTGTCAATTACCAAAAGCTAATTTTATCAAAGAAGTTAATGGTTTCACTTCAAAACATTTGAACCTCTTGCATAGATTGATTTACTTTTTTTTTATCTTTTGTCATTTCAGGTTATCAACTTTATGAGTTGTTAATCTAAATTTTATTTTTGTGGTACTAACTTTTGTGGTTGGAAACAATTATATATATGAGAAGAGTAATCCACACAAATCCGACTAATCTTATAGATATAAAATCTCTTTGTACACTTTTACATCATATGAAACATATAAATTTAATTGGAAGAACGGGATCTCAATACTATATTAATGAGAATCCGGCATCATCTAATTAATTCTAAACAAATATAAAACCCACGAATTAAGAAGTGTTGGAAACAAAAATAGTTGATTAGGCGTATGAATTTAAATTGTATCAAAAACTTTGAAATGTTTATGTGATATTCTGGCAGACAACATAATTGGGTTCTCATGTCACACTTAAATCATATGTACTATTATGACACTGGACATCAATGATCTACAGTCCCATACACATACATATACCTTAAAGTTGCATGGTTACATCAACTGCGATCCATTGTTTTTGGGATGCATAATTTGTAAGTCACACATATTGTGAGGACAAAATTTGGGCACTTTCTAGACCCATAAGAACTTGACACATGTGCGTATGTCTATGAGTATTATGAAGAATAAAAGTAGTCTAGGCTCATATGGCAAAAATGCATAATATATTATGTGGATATAACAACATCGATTAAGAGAATCTACTCAAACGCCTGCGTGGGTTTCCTTTAGCTGAGCACTAACTAATGTTGAGTTGTCATGATCTTTAAAACAAAATTTCTTTCTTTTTAATGTTATGCACTAATCTACTATATCGAATTTGTCAAATAAGGACCTTTTTGTGTTAAAATGTTAATAAATTGTGAGGTTTGTATTGTATGTTAGAAGTTGTATGCAATCTAACGGTATAATTATGTTGAGTTTTGAAACAAAAGCAAGCTTGATCATAATATGTACAATATAATTAGCCAAAGTATAAGGCTTTATATTTACTAGTAAAGTGTAGACTAGCCGGAACGTTTAGGTGACAAAAGAATGGGAATAATCAACAATATAATGTTAAATTATGAGATTCCAACTTAAAACTAATTGACAATGAGTGAAGAGATACTTATCTTATATATATATATATATAGTAAATTATAATGATCTCAACTTTCAATGTGGGATATCAATTACATTCTAACACGTTACCTCGAGATGATAGGCGGTAATACTAACATCTCGAAGAACCCACAATAGACGCATATCATCATGCATGCATGATGGGCCAAAATCTTGGACTTTGATACCATGTTAAATTATGAGTTTCCAACTCAAAATCAATTTTCCAATATATTGATACAAGTGGTGTATGTCGATAATTTTCGATGGTAAAACCATTCTATAGTTTATATCCGTCGAGATTTCATCGTGTACATGAATTCTCGATAATTTATATTCGTTGAGATTCTATCGTGTGCATGGATTATTGACTAAAACATAATAGTGGCATACTACAAATACATTAATTATGTGTTGGTTACTGGTTATAATGCACAAATACAATGATCATTATCATATATATGTACAACGTAATTATAAGTGTGAGACACGGCCCATTAGGATCATTAAGTAAACAGAACCTTATGTATGTGTATATATAAATACATATAAGTTGCATGAGAACCTTAGAAAACCTTGAGAAAATTCAAAAACCCAAGACAGTCATCTTTTCTCTATTGTTGTTCTGATCTGATTTGCCCACGTGAAGGAGATAAGATAAACAAAAAGGTTAGAAGATTCAGAATCAACTGAAAATTGGTGAGTGGATTCTTAACATTCGGATCTACCTATAGCAGAAAACAGTTTATCAATCGCAGTTTTTGTATAAAAGTTATGATTGTTTTCCCATGTCAGTTTTGTGTATATCGAATTTTCGAATAAGGAAATTTGGAAAGCAGTTTTCCGTCGAACCAGAAGGAAATGTGAGTCGATCAACCTATCGTTAGAAAGCTCCACGAGTCTAGTGTTTAGATCAGCTTGGCGATCCAAAATCGAAGGAGTCGTTCTAAGGTGAGGGTGTGATTTGTGGAAGCACAATTGCATATTTCTTCTTTGATGTTTCATGATGCATAAAGTATAGGGTTTAGTACAATGTTTGATGCCATGTTTATTGTTATGTTTGTTGTTATGTGAGGTTAAGTAAAATAAGATAGAATATGGTTTAGACTATATAAAGTATTGTGAGGAGATGAAGTGGTTTGTTGTGGATGGTCAACAATAATTGTGGTTATGGATTCGGATTCAGGGATGAAGTGGCTTGCTGTGGATGGTCAGCAATAACCGTGGATGGTCGGTGGTCACGGATTTCATGAATTTGATGGATAGGTGGCGGACCATGGATATTCGGTGGCCTCAACTAACTTATAAAGATGTCATGTGTGTTTATGTGTGATTGTGTTGGATGTTATTCTTGTGTTGATTGGTACTAGAAGTAGAAATATGTTTTTTTGTGTTTTGGGGCAGAAATGATTTCCTCACTGAGTATTTATACTCACTCCTCTATATTTTCCCTTTTCTTGAATTTTTGTTCAAGTCTTTTAATCGTTGGTGAATTTTTTAAAAAATGATTTTTGACGAGATATGAGGAATAACATTCCATCTCCCATAATCGGGGCGGGGTGTTTACAATAAGTTTGGATTATAATCCCCATGATATGAAAAAGTAGGCAAGTCGTCTTCAAGTCCCATCCGCTTTAGCTAAAGAAAGAGATTCCCAATACATGATTGGGGAAATGGACCCACTTATAGTTGGGTAGTTATCTGCATATATTCTGCAAAGATAAAATGAGTTATCTGCAAAGTTAAATAGTTATAGTAACAACATTGCTTTTTACTATTTAGGCTTAAATCTTTTTGTTGTTATGTGGTTTGTATCATATATGATTATTTACCCTTTTCTCCTTTGGCATGCTCTATTCGGACCAACTACTTTAGATATGAGAATAATGCAGTCGTGTGATGTCTTGGTAAGTCGGTATGCATTGCATGGGAGATAAAGCTGGTGGTCTCATTAAAGCTAACTTGTACACATGGATTGCTATTGTTTTGTCCAAATGTATTATTCCTTAATTATTCACTTTCACTTTGCCTTTCTTTCTTATTAGTTGATCATCATTTTAGCAAGTGGTTTGGTTAAAGAAATTATAAGTTTTTCAGAAAGAACCTGGTTTATAGTAAATTAATCATATGCATAGCTAGGTACAGATTTATGTCTTATAAGTCAACTATATGAGAGATGTTGGTATTCAAATAGTTAAATATCTATTTGTACAGTTTTTCTACCAAAATTTGATTCTAAAAAATCATATAGCTTTGTATGATAGAGTTTAAGGTTTAGAAGATTGGGATTATGGATTAGTACTTGTCACATTCAATTTAAAAAAAAAACTCAACCACATATCATTACACAACACTCATTATCCAACTTTGTAAAATTTGCGGTAACATGTGATACTAACACTTTTTAAGTTGACTTTGGTAACGTGCGACAATACTTTTTGCGATGAGTAAACATCTAGCGAGATGTAGGATTAAATGTTTTTGAGTTTTGTCAAAAACGTCATAATCTATCATACAATGTTGGCTTATCTTTTCAAATTTATATTTTTGTAATTTTCGACGCAAAACAAAGCTAGTTCTTTGCTTCTTTAAACAAATTAAGTCTATTTATCACATCAACTTGTAACTTATAAAAGTACACAAATTTTATGAATTTTTTCTTTTGCCTGAATGAATGATTAACTATTGAATGAAAACCATAAAAACTTAGAGATTTTGATACCATAGTACTTCTCTATCCAAAGTCAAAGTAATAAAAAAAATCAACATGGTTCTGTAAAGAATATAAAAAAATCAATAATTTAAGAAACAGACACTCAAAATCTTGCCTCCAAGTCTTTCACATGTCCTACTCCTATGCATTAGAAAATGATGAGTTTATATTACACGACAGATCGATCACTTAGTGAAAATGTCTATATATGCATATATTTTTTACTAGAATAAATTTTGGAGAATTGGTAATCTTACATTATATGGGTTAGAAGTTTGGATTACAGATCTGATTTAAAAAATAAAGAATCGTATATTTCAAATACAAAAGAGACATCTTATATGTTCTGGGCTCTACAGTGGCCCAATATTAATATTTTGGGCCTTAACAGTAAAATAGGTACAGACAGCCCTTGCGAGGATCCAAACTCCGTTATCGATTCAACTACTAGACTTAACAAACTCGTGCATTTTCTCAACATCTTTTGAGAACTATAAAGTTCATAATATCATACGTGTTTTTAGGTTAATGATTAGATATATTTTCAAAACTTAATTCTTAACAGAAAAACACTTGTAATGTTTAGAGATAAAACATGTTTTTAATGAGTGGTTAACACGTGAATGTTGTACAAGTGAGTGACACTTGTCTAGCAGAATATAGGCAACTTATGTTGTTATGTCTCCTAATCCTTTGACCAAATCACTAAACCAAACCATTTTGTTGACCCTCGCATAGCTATCAATCGATTCATGTACTCTCAATCTCATACAGCCACATATTAATTAATTTTATTCTAATTACTACATCGCTTAAACTAGCTAGTAGTCATGTATATTTTAATTGTGGGTTTATTAAAAAAATATTTATGAAAAATATAAAGAATTGATTAAATCAAATGTGTTCCCCATTCATTTGCTAATCAGCTTTGGAATTTATTAAACACTTAAATTTGTACTATAATGTCCCAAAGATCCTGTCTGAAACTAGGACAGGTGTTGAGCACAAATACTGACCACAAGGCAATTCAGCAACCCATCAAGTGTCGCTTCTACTGTTGGACACATGTCTACGAGGATTATCTAGTCATCATAATCAAAAAGGTAGCAATGGAGACTACTGTTTTTTTAGGAAAACTCCAAGCGGACCAATTAGGATTTGTTCTGTATGGTAAAAAAACTACATTATTTGTTTGCTAGTGAATTGCCAATTTTTTTTATAATGTGCAATGTTTCGGCTTCAAATACTGTGTGTTTACGGGCCACTTCAGATTGTATGGATTATAATATTGCTAGTCAGTAAGAAGAAAAAGGCCGTATAATTGACGGACGTTTGAAGTTCTTTGTATGCTTGACCAGTCACAAGAATCAGTCCGGTTTCGCTTCAAAATTTTAGAATTTAGGTACCTTTTGTTTAATTTCCTTTAATCTAATTAGACAAAAATTAAAGCTAAATTTCAGAATTGCAAGGTAAAAACTGGTGCCAAAAAATGGAACCAAGAGTATGGTAATTTGGGTTCGTAGTTGGGAACCAAACCGATTACAGACTTCACGTTTCTTCTTGCTGATAGATTTCAATTAAGCATGGGCATTAGGTGGGTTTGGGTCGTAGCGGTTCAGGTTTTTCTGGTATCCGAACTGATAACCAACTATAAAATTAAATCTAATATGATCAGTTTTTAACGGTAAACCGAAATAAATCTGAAAATCGAAAATTTTGGTTCGGTCGGTTCGGATGCGAGTTACCATGGCTAATTTCAACCTCAAACCATATCCAGACTAAATTTGTCAACTTGTGGTTCTTGTTTGGCTTTAGCCTTCTGTGTATTTGGTTTAGAAACTAAACCCAAGTCAACATTAAAAAAAAACACCAAATATTAGCCAATTAGAGAATTGCCATAGCATTAGCCATTAGTGTTTTCGAATATAATATTAAAATGGGTCCCATTGTAAAAACCATTTGGCCATACCGTACAGTCCACAATTTTGAACAATTTCCAGAAGTTTCGAAGATACAAGTCTATTTGTAATCGTTTCCAGAAGTTTCTAAGTTGAGAGTACTATATTAATATTCTAATTACTTTAATCATATTTAATCTCATCACTTACTTTCCACTCTTCCTATTTAAGCCCACCCTCTAATGGCTTACGTGGACAGTACCTTCCTCACTTTTCTTCCTTCCCTCATCAACTGCCACAAACGAACTCTACCACCAAATCAATTTCAAATCCCAAGATGAAGAACTCAATTATGAAGATCGTATTGTAGCATCCATTGTTTCAAAATCGAATCACCAAGAAACCAATCTTCAATTTCAATTGGGTTTTGGTGTTTTAAGACAATGAATCCGTTTCTGTCGGAATCCAATCCAGCACCACAACCAATGGAAGGATTACACGAAATTGGTCCACCTCCGTTTTTAACGAAGACATTTGAGATGGTTGAAGATCCAAATACAGACCAAATCGTATCTTGGAACAGAGGAGGCACTAGTTTTGTCGTTTGGGATTTACATTCTTTCTCTACGATTCTACTCCCTCGACATTTCAAACACAGCAATTTCTCTAGTTTCATCAGACAACTCAACACTTATG
>WJSH01008633.1:89152-103588 GCA_009757365.2 Lepidium campestre | reverse complement strand
TGAAATATTTATGGTTTTGTAGGTTTTCAGATATATGTTATGTAAGTTTCCTATCAACCGTGAAATATTTATGGTTTTGTAGGTTTTCAGATAGTTGTTATGTAGGTTTCCTATCAACCGTAAAATATTTATGGTTTTGTAGGTTTTCTGAGGGTTGTTATGTTAGGTTTCTAGATGTTGTTATTAACTGTGAAATATTTATCGTTATGTAGGTTTTCGATTGACGTTTTGTAGGTTTTCGGTTGAGGTTATGTAGGTTTATTGTCAAGGGTTGTAGGTTTTGTAATGAACTTTGTTGATCTTTTTTTGTAGGAAGTGGTCATTCGAGAGAAGGAGAATGGTAGGTCTCCTACATAGGAAAAATGTATCGTAAACCTACAATAAAGTTATCAAATACCTACAACGAAAGAACATGAAACCTACATTGAAAGGTGAGGTAAACCTACATAGTAGGTTTGCAAAATCGACAAAACCTATGTTAAAAACCTACAACAAATGATTTGTAAACCTACAACAAAGGATTTGTAAACCTACAATGAAGACAAGTCAAAACCTACATACCAAGCGTACTAAGAATGAGGAGGGATTAATGTATCGTAAACCTACAATGAAGTCAACAAAAACCTACAATGAGCAAACTGAAAATCGACATCGAACGAAATGTAAACCTACAAAACATGGTCAAGGATTGACAAGTAAACCTACAACGAAGGAACACAAAACCTACATTTCAAGGTCAGGTAAACCTACAATATTGGTTTTTGAAATCGACAAAAGCTGATGTTGAAAACCTACAACAAATGATCCGTAAACATACAACGAAGGCAAGACAAAACCTACATACCGAACGTACTAAAAGTGAGGAAGGATAAATGTATCGTAAACCTACTATGAAGTTAACAAAAACCTACAACGAACAAACTAAAAACCGACATAAAACATGGGAAGTTTTTCAAGAATTAGAAAACTTGAAAATCTACAAGGCGTGATAAGTAAACCTACATAGCTCGGATATCCAAAACCTAAATTGAAAGGTCATGTAAACCTACAAAGCGTATTTTGAAAACCTACAATAAATGATTTGTAAACCTACAACAAAGCTCTGTAAACCTACAAATATCTCTGACATTCTCGATTTGCATGCGCTGCTGACGTGGAATATCTCATTAATGGCAGTTTCGTAAATATTTTTTTGCCGACAAAGAAAATAAGGGTTAAAATGTATTATATGATCTCGAAAGATTAGTCTAGTAATTTCAATTTTTTTGGACTAATCTAGTAATTAACCCATCTTTTCAGACTAGTATAGTAATTCACCCTTAAAAATATATATTGAGATTATGATTATTTTATAAATTATTTTCAACCTTCTTTATATTAAGTGACTTGACTAACAAAATTTCATTGACACTTTTATTCAAAAGTTGAAAAAAATACAGTAAAATACGATGTGATTTCCTTTAACATATGGCTAAGTATTTTAAATAAAAGTGAAAAAAAGCAAACTCTTATATCATGGCTTAATAATAAAAATGCTAATAAGAGGCAGCGATCATCATTTTGGAGAATTCAGTGAAAGAGAGAAAACCATCTCCATCAAGATCTGCTTCTCTCACCATTTGTTCTGCTTCTTCTCCTGTTATCTTCATTCCCATATCCTTCATTCCTTCTCCTAACTTCATTTTATTCAAACAACATTTATTAATTAGTATATAACTAACATAATCAACATTTCATTACCAAGTTTACAAGATGTTTCTAAATATAGTATTTACTAATTTTGCTTCTTTCCTTGTATAGTATATTTTACTATATAACTCTTTCCTATACTGTTTCTATGTGATCTTTGGTTGAACAAATCAAATTACCTCAAGTGGAGATATTAAATTATCTCCATTTCTGTCGAACACTCGAAATACTTCCATTAACTCATCCGATCCCGATTCCTATACCAAAATTTATTAATTATTGATCACTATTATATTTAAAAAAGATTTATAAGTTCGTATCTATATTAGATAGTTTACCTGAGAGGAGTTTTGAGCCATAATATACAAGAAATCATCAAAAGTGATTCCACCATTGCCAAAGATTTCGACATCACTCATCATCTCTTGAACTTGTTCTTCTTTTGGATTCTTCCCCATCGACTTCATTACCTTCGTTAGCTTTTCTTTCGTGATGAGCCCTGTTTCACACATACGCATCATCATCAACATCAATCTTATTGATTATGTATGATTAAAATCAGACAAAGAAAACAAAAAGAGAAAAGAGCAGACCATCGGAATCTTTGTCGATGAGACAGAAAGCTTCGTAAAACTCTTGGATCTGCTCATCTGTGAAAGCATTCGCCATCTTAGATCAAAAAAGAAAAGTCAAAGGCTCTCTTTAATGATCAACCAAAGTTGTTGATGAAGAATGGGAGCATATCACTGATTATAAGGAGAGATTTCGATTACGTTGCCAAGTCAAGGTCAAACAAAAGACCTTGCGTTTTCATTATTTGTGTGTGAATGTATATATTCTAGATCACGTATCAATCCAAGTCACGAGTCTTTGTTCAAAGCTTATGACTTCAAAGCTTTCTTTTATTTCCTTATTTTCCTAGTTTTAGGAAANNNAATGAAAAGTAGAGTAATGCTTGCGTTTAAGGAGTCAAGTATTCAAAGTCGCTATGCAGACCAAGTTTTTTTTTTTTTTTTTGATAAGCGGAGTTCCAAATCTTTGATTCGTAGTTTTTTTCTTTCAAATGAGCATAGAATTCATAATTTTTTTTATTAGTGAAATCTACTAAACTAAAAGCCATTTAATACTCTCGAATAATAGAATGTTACGTATTTCGTTAGAAAATTTATGAATTTAGTCGAAAGAACAAGTGTTTACATGGCGAAAGGAAAAAAGAACTTTAATTCTGATTACTAGAAATTTAATTTCTTTAGCTATATACATATGTACTTAAGGAAATATCATATCCTAACAAAAAAAAATGAAAATTATATTAACTTCGGCTAAGTTATAGATGATAGATTTTCGTAGAAGTACAAATCTAAAAGAAAAAGAAAAATGAGAATGTTATCCAATATATATGTTCATAATTTGTGGATATAAGATTAGGAACCGAAGTCACGTGAACTTAGGCTCCCACTCGGCTTTTGTCATTTTAGTTAGTGGCATGTCTCATTTGCTTCTCCTTACCTTCACATTTAATTCCCTTAAAATTCTTGTTAGCTAAACCTTCCATTTGATTTTTCTTCTTTTTTTTTTGTAACAAACATAACTATCATATATACAAATGGATACTACAAATAAGCATTAGATCGATATAAATACATCCATTGGTACCACTATTTAAAAACTAATTAAGCTATTTTTTGTCAATAATTAGATCGACAAGATTCGGTTCATACCTTAAAGCTCACTCTCTACGATCTCTTTTTAATATACCAATTGTAGTGGAAAGAAATCGAACCCCTAATATCATAGTTGTTAGTTTAATCATCATAACCATAGAAGAATTCGATAATTAATTTATTTCTACATAGTCTTCTTGGGATTACTCTTTGAGAATTAGCTCGTAATTCTAATATTTAATTATGTTATCATGCTAACAACTATTCCCTCGTTCTTTAAAGATAAATTTTATATGAGTTTTTGATTGTTTCTTAAAGATCAATTTTGTAAGTTTTCAATGCAAATTTTATTAATTAATAATTATGAACTATAAATTTCAAAAATGTTAATTGAGTTTACTGAATTATTATTGGTGTAAAGTTATGAAAAATTGTGTAGTACAAAAGAACATACATTTATAATGAAGTATTAAATATTTTCCTTAATATGTGTGAAAATGTTATAAAATTTATGTTTGTGAAACGGAGGGAGTATATATATATATATAAGTACGCAGGTCTGCTCGTTACTACCAACTTATTCTCATTTATTGGTAACTGATTTGGTATTCAATAATTTATCTTAGTTATCATAATCCTTAAAGGTTGCAGTATCCCCATTCTCAGATTCTATAAACATCACTGGTCAAACAGGAGACCAAATTGATTAATTCTAGGGTCCCCAATTGGTTGCATATATTTTAAGATTGTATTGAAACAAACAATGTTTACGAATTAAAAATGAAATAATATTGTAATAATTAAAAATATAAATGCGCAAAAGATAAGCAAAAGGCAAAACAAGAGAGTCTATGCCATCTGTTAAATCAAATGTAGCCGTTGTACCTTCTCCTTTGCTTTAACTTCTTTTTAAATAGTCTTTATAACATTTCCCCAAACGCTCCAAGTTTGGTTTCTCTGTGCCAATACTAAAGAACAAGTCTTTCTTGAATTTCTTGATGCGATTAATGGGAACAATCCAAGAACGAGTCTTAATGTCTTCATCTTCTTCTTCTACTACAAGTAACAGTACCGACTCAGATGATTCACTCAGCCCATCTGCCTCTTCCAAAAGCTTTGTCCTCGGAACTCTCCGTCCTCCAATCACCGGCGCGTACAAACCACTTGCTGTTCTTTCCGCTCACGTCGGCTCTGTCTCTTCCTTAGCACTCTGCGGCGAGTTCTTGCTTAGTGCTTCTCAGGGAAAAGATATCATTGTTTGGCAACAGCCTGATCTCAAGATCTTTGCGAAATTTGGACAAGGAGATGGGTCCGTGAAGGCTCTGGTAAGCGTGGGAAACAAAGTATTCACGGCGCATCAAGATAGTAGAATCAGAGTCTGGAAAATATCTCGGAGAAACTCTGAAAACGCTTTTAGGCTTGTAGATACGCTTCCAACGACCAAAGACTATTTGGGGAAGTTCATGAAACAGAGCAATTACGTTCAGACGAGAAGGAATCATAAGCGTCTCTGGATAGAACACGCTGATAGCATTTCGTGCCTTGCAGTCCACGCTGGGATAATCTACTCTGGATCGTGGGATAAGACCCTCAAAGTCTGGAGGTTGTCGGATCTCAAGTGCCTTGAATCCATTCAGGCTCACGACGACGCAATCAACGGTCTTGTTGCCGGAGATGGCAGAGTATACTCTGCGTCTGCGGATGGAAAGATCAAAATTTGGGGGAGAGAGAAGAGAAAGAAAATTGATTCTTTGTCATCTTCTTCTTCTTTACATATTCTGAAGGCTACATTGGAAGGTCGTGCGGAGGTTTCAGTGAATTCGGTGGTGGTTTCCGGCGACGGGAAATGGGTATATGGAGGAAGGTCAGATGGGTATGTGATGGGTTGGGAGAAAAGAGAGAAAGGAGAAGACTTTGAGGAATGGAAGTTAGGGTTGGAGACGAAAGGACATAACATGGCAGTTCTGTGTATGTGTCTTGTTGGGGAAATGGTTTGTAGTGGATCGGCTGATAAGAGCATTGGGTTGTGGAGGAGAGAAGGGAGTGGCATACTCTGTAAATTCGGAGTCATACTTGGCCATGAAGGTCCGGTCAAATGCTTGCAGGCTTCACCTAACAATGTCGGTGCTGGCTTCATGCTTTACAGTGGAGGACTTGATAAGAGTCTCAGAGTTTGGTGGATCCCAAAACACGACAACATAGATGAGAAGGAGAAACCAAGGTTCAAGCCATTGATGATGTATCAGGGATGAGTGAAAGATATAGTGTTATTGTTGCTTCTTTACTTCTATTTTTGTGGGTATTCATTCATATACGTTTTGGTTCATATTTGTAATTTGTTATTCAATTTGTAAAGTCAAGAGGGTTTTTTTCCACCACGACTAAATGATATCTGGTTCGTTTTGATTAAATTTCATCTCTTGCTGTGTCAACAGAGTCCCTAACTTTGTGTCTACCAATTCATTTGGTCACAATGATGAGTAAAGTCTAATGCTTTGGTATTACTGTAGCTTTGTATTGAAGCTGTAGCAATGGAATGATAGCTTCTGCGTTGGACAAAGTATTGTTCTTTTCAGCCTCTTTTTGAGCTTTGAACACCGTCCAATTTGAAAAGCTCACAGCTGTGCAACTTTCTGCGTCAACATCATGTTTTAAGCCGTTTATAGTGTCCAAATAATGTTTGTATTATTAATCAGACGCTCCCATCATAATGGAACAACCCATTGGTTTGAAAGTGAAGCATATATAATACTAAAATATAATCTATAAAGCAGAATCTCTCATTGTTCTGAATACAAAAATGAGATGAGAAAGCTTTGAAGCGATGCATGGAGCCACAACATAAGTTTTTTTTTTTTTGTCAGTCGGAATAAATTTGGTGAAATGTGATTAAAACATCTTCAAAAAGAAACTTTTTCTTCATCAGTTATGTCCAAGGGCAAGAACTTTGTATAGTTTAGTATGACACATCATCATCAAAAAGGGTACATTCGTATATGCTTTACATATGTCGATTCTGAAGAAGAAACATAAACCATACCTTGAATTACATGGAAGGTGAATGATTTAGCTTAAACTAAGACTTCAGACACAAAAAGACATCCCAAAAACATTGGATAACTATAGCTACTTAGCTCAGAAATTGACCTTTCGGTTCTGATGATTATCTATTCTGGGCCTCGAGTATTTGTAGTTAGAATGGTAGCCATGTAAGTCATCTCTTTCTTTATTTTGCCTACCCCAACCATCACTTGATCTTTTCACATCCCAATTTCTTTGTTTTGTCTCACTCGCTCTGTGTGTTTGCCAACCGCCTGCATCTGCCTCATTCCCTCTCAAAGCCCTGTGAGACACAAAACCAGCTTTCCATGGATTGAAACCCTTTGGCTCCTGACTATATCCCTTACTATGCCACTCCTGGTTTTCCCATTTACGTTCAATACCCCAACCTCTATCCTCCCATTCTTTACCAGAACAACCTCCCCAAACGATGTCATTTTCTGTCTCTTTTCTACAACTACGCTCAGCTTCCCAAGGATTGTCGAGCTCTTCGGTTAGGACACTTTCAAGACCTTTCGGTTTCTTATTCATACAACTAGGCTTTGCTTCCCAAGGGCTCCCTTTATCTTTTGAATGATCATTGCTACTCTCTGTTATGTTCAAGCCATTCGATTGCTTCCCTAATGTATCAATACCATGGATACGAGTCTCTTCAACTGGGTCTACGTTACAATTACCCCAATTCTTGTCTCGACGCCCTCGTTTAAAACCACTGTTTCCCTCATCAGGAGGAGCAAAGTAAGCACGTTCTAAGTCCCTAATCAGTTCCGGATCAATAAAAGTATCCCAATCTACTTGACTAATGTAAAGATCAGGATCAGGAAGAGATATATCACAATGGAGACCATTAACTTGTGACCAAAAGCGTTTTTTCTCATTGTGAAAAGTCTCTTCGCAAGCAGAGTCATTCCAAGTGATGACATTACCTTGATACCAGCTCTTAAATTCACTAGCTTCAACAACTTTTTGCCATGGCACTGATCCAATTACCTCACAGAATCTCTTCTCCCATACCGGAATCCCATCGTTTTCATTATAACCTTTGACAAAAGAAAACACATTTCAAACACATTTCTGAAACAGAGTATAGAAAAATTAAGACTTGAATGTGAAAAGCATGAAACGAAAGAAGAATAATACCAGAATAAGAAGAAGAAGGACGGTCGCTATACCATCGCGAAGGAGACCTGCAACGACGGAATCTGGATCGATTATTCCACTTGCCCATTGAGAAATCTCACCGGTGATGATAGATTATCGGAAAAAATCGGAGAAAAGAATCCAGAAATGGGAAGAAAACTAGGGGTCGACGGAAGCTGACGATGGAACTAATCGGTAATCGGAAAAGGAGCAGTTAAGTCAGTCGGTGGTATCTGTCAGTTCAACTTCCGGTTCTGTAACGGGCCGAATTCATTAACTTTCGGCTACATATGGGCCCAATATAATAGGCCCAATATGGAGGATATTTGTAATTGAAAACCCTTGAATCAATGATTGTAAAATTCGTCACTCATTCAATAGTAATCAGTAAAATGACTGACGTCGCCTTCTAAATTAGATTCGCTCATTAAATTGCTAATTTTACTGAAACAGATAATTCTACTCGACTTTTTGTAAAAATTACTATATATTGAAATGGTAAAAAGATAAAATAAAAAAATGGGCCCAAAATTAAGACAATAAAAGGTAATTGCACGTTCTCTTGCATTCAACCTTCTGACAACATCATTTTAACTTTCTCTCACTCACTCACTACACTCCAATGCTTCCACTCTCCCCAACTCTCTCCACGCGCCTCCAATTTCGATTTTCACAACCCATAAATAATTGGTTGAACCAAAATAATATTAAAAGCCATAAATAATTGAGCTCTTCCTCTAATTTAATTGTAGTTGGTACTTGGTAGGGCTTGAGATTTTATTCATATAGAAAAACAAATAGTACTAATGAAAAAGAAATGAGCAAGTGTGTTTGCCTCTTTCTTTGAAACCAATATCAACAATGGTCAAAGAGACCATCCATTTATTCACTCTCTTCATATTAATTGCCTTCTACTATCTTTACGGATGTGAATGAGATCCTTTGTCTCTAAGAAACGTTATAACATATTTTGTCACTTTTAGTAAATTTATGTCTTTTGTATGCAACCTCAATTTTGCATATACTAATTAAGTTTTATTAGTTTATGTATGCTTCCGACAAGTTAAGATAACTATTTTCTTTCTCGAGTCTTAGCGATAAACGGTTGAATCTTAGTATATTGTGGTAACAAAGTCAATATGCCACTTACAAAATCCGTATGTGAGTAATAACAAATAGACCGACAACAAAATCCAAAACAATGATAAAAAATCTTTTTCTGATTAAAAGTTTTTTTTTTTAAACTATTTGAGAATAGTAGAATAAAATTAGTTGAAATTGAGCTCATTAACTTCTGTATTCTATTCGGTCAGCGTGTGACTTACACGCGCCCCTCTTTTCTTCTCAAAAAATTTGCTCTGCGTAAACCTAGCTGTTTCTTTGCCTCGCCTCTCCGGCATTCGGCGTCGTTGCTGATGTTGTGAGAGGGCACTCTTCTTCTCTTTTCTTCTTTTGTCTCTTCTCGACTTCTCCTCTTCAATTTTTCTTGGCCACCTGCGATAGAGCATGAGATGGATGTTGACCTGAGACTCAGATTTGTGGAAGCTTAAGGAAAGGCAATGAAAGCGATCGTCCCCTCCTCCTTGCTTATCCCGTTAAAGTTTTTGTCTCCCATAACGGCTTGGGGGTGGTCCAATGGTTTGAGTAATGATTTTAGCTGGTGATTCTCGACGGTGGAGTGGTGAGCTTCAACTCTTCGATTTGTCATGACATATTGTAGTTGTGTTTCTCCTCCGATGATAACTTTCAATTCCTCCAGCAAGGTTTTATTTTTTGTGAATTGGTGATGTTCAGAGCTTCACTGGTTGTGGGTTCCTTCAGTTCTCTCTTTTTGGGTTTTCTCCTCTATGCTCTGTTTGTGGTGGCTTCTGATTGTAGGAGATTTTGGTGTTTTCTCGATGCTAGTTTCGTTATAGCCTGTTTTTCGGTGCTTAAAGTTATCGAGTGTTGTGATTTCAACTTTGGTGTAGATTGTTGTTGGCAGGTTTGCAACATTCTTTTGCTAACTCACAGGTTCATAGTGTGTTCATTTCCGGAGAAGTTGTAGGTGATGTTTGGTCTAAGGTTTTGAGGGCTAGCCTCGGATCCATCTCCTTGTGGCAACTCAGATATGTCGTTCTGAGATCCTGTTGTTAGTAAAAGTGTTTGTTTTCTTGCTTTCTTGATGTCTGTATCTATAGTTTTGTCATTCGTTTGATAGGTTTTTTGCTGGTTTGCAGGTTGTTGTTATGTGTTTTCGTAATTTCTGTAATTTTTTTCTTTCCACTTCTTGTTAATCTCTGTAACTTTTTGTCAAAAATTTGAAAATGGTATAAAATCTTAACATTCTTACCAAAAAAAAATTAGTTGAAATTTGTTAGCAAGAAAACTTATTTAAGTCATCAAGAAACTGACGTATCATCTAATTTAATAAATATTACAAAAATAAATAACGATAGTTGGAGTGTATATATGTGTATGTGTGTGGAGATGTCTCCATAAAACACAACTTCTGAAAGTAAATCCCCACCACCACATGGCATGTGTGTTGCCTCGTGGGATCCTCTTTGATTTCTTCCTCATGTTTCTCTATTTCTAAGTTGTTTTTATTCTTAAATTTTAGTGTTTTGCAATTTTGAGTAATTCACTACAATATATATCAGCTGAATGAAAATACACAATCTGGTGTTGCCAAAACACAAACATATGGACTTTACATTCGTTTGATCATTGGGTGATATCATGAATTCAAACGCCTTCAACTTTCACATCATTAGAGCTGGACATAATAATTTAATTTAAAATTTTAAGTACCTAATATAATATAGCCAAGTAGTAAGTAAGGTAATTTGATTACTTACATGTACAGATGAAGTAACAAATATTAATAAAAAAATTTAATACTCGATTTGTTAATATTTGACTTGTTATATTTTTTTAATAATTATATGTTAAATCTACTTTCTAATCTTAGCCCACATATATTTTTTACCTTAATCTACTGTTAGATGGTGATATATAATAATTTATCATCTACACATAATAAAATATTTAAACAATTGTATTAAAATAGAAATTTTGAACGAAAATTGTATTAAAGTAGGTGATTTTCCCGGAAAATCCTCGTGTTAGCATTTTTTTTCTTGATTGAGAAAAAGAAAGAAGCGAAGCGACATCGTTGTAAGTAAAGCACAAGTGACAAACAAGTTTTGTAGTGTTGTGTTTTAATTTTTTGGTAGTCACTCTCTGGCGCGTGACCCACCACACACCACTCACTGTCTGTCTTTGCTAAATCATTAAAGAGACACATACCATTTATTTAGTCTTTACATGCAAAAATGTCCCATAACATTTTATAATCACGATACTAGTCAAGTATCTCTCACCTACTCTCGTTTTTATAACTTTCCACC
Source organism: Lepidium campestre (assembly GCA_009757365.2). Taxonomy (NCBI): domain Eukaryota; kingdom Viridiplantae; phylum Streptophyta; class Magnoliopsida; order Brassicales; family Brassicaceae; genus Lepidium; species Lepidium campestre. The sequence continues at coordinate 92,643 of WJSH01008633.1, read as the reverse complement.
TCACAAAAGTTACATTTATGAGCGACCATACAAAACCTACTTCATACTCTAACCTTAAGATCATACTTGTACAAAATCTCACCCAAAGTTTGAGAGTGGTTAGAGTGTGAAGGTAACAACTAGCAAAGACAAGAACATATTTGACTTTTCAAACCTTAAAATTTATAATCTCCCTTTCTTTTGTAAATCTTTTGAGAGATTACAATCTTCTTGTCCTATATATATATATATATATATCATATCATATTACATCATCTTCTGTGGTCCATCATCGCATTACACATTTAAACTAAAGAAACAGTACAACAATCTTTCCTTCTTTCTCTTCTCTATCTCTTACATCAATTTTATTTTTTACATCTCTTGTTATTAAAAGGGTCTTCTCTATATTATCAGTTTTTACTTAACTTCCTGTGTTTTTTTTTGTTTATTACCTCTCTTCCTGCAACAACAACAACAACAACAACAACAACAAAGAAAACTATAAGCCTAACAAGATTGTTGTTTTAAGTTTTACCATCTAGTAATCTACTCTTTCTACCTGTTTATATCCCGACTCGACAGGTCGGTCCACCCCTACCGGGTAACATTCCAATCGCCGGTAACCTATTTCGGATTTCACAAAAAGCAATGTTATTGAGACTATTGACTTAATAGAAGAAACATAAAAGTTTGGTTGGATCTTAAAACCTTGGCATTTGACAGTTGAAAGAGTTGAAGGAGTCAGAGAGTGTAGGAGTAGAATTATCGTCATTATCAGAAGAAGGCGACCACAAATCCGATCCGTTGTTGTCTCCAGAATCAGCAAACATAAGCAAATGATGTGCGTGCGATGCAAATGGACTGTCTGGCAAGCTATCTTCCAACCTGAAACAATCCAAGATAAAAACTTGCTTATTGAACCTCACAACTTCAAATACCTAAACAGTTTTCTTGCAGACAACTCATGAGTAAACCTACTTCTCTGGCAGATTCATTGTATCATCGTCAGATCCTTCTTTGGAACTTCCTTTCCCTTTTTCTCCTTCAAAATCTCTCTTGACCATGGACAATGGGCGTGGAGATATAAGTGATTGACTGAAAGGATTCGAGGATTGAATGTGAGTAGGAGAATTGAGTTGGAAATGCTTCTTGACATCAAGAAGCTGCAGATTCATCAGCCTTCTACTCTGAAGCTCAAGAATCTCTTCTTCAAACTTACTCCTCCACAACAAATCTTGGGTATTGTTATAAAACCCTCTCCCTCCTGCAACACAAGCAAATCAGTATGGAGACGAACAAAAGATTCTTTAGTAAAACCAAAAAAAACAAGAGCTTTGGTGTCTGGTTACCTAGAACATCCCTGGGGCTAGAATCAAGACCTGTTGGGGACAATTCTCGCTCTGTAGTTTGGTTAGTTCTACACAGAATAAAAAGTGTGGTAAATACAAGGATTCAAGAAACAATCACATCCAAGTATGAGACTTACAACTACTAGTAAAGTACCTAAACTTGTCAGGGACTTTGCCTTTCTCCTTGTACGGCTTAACAAGAACTCTGGAATCACACACAAAGTGAGGGTTCCCTTTGGCGAGAATGCTCTTGACAGTCTCAGGGTACACAAATGTCACGAACCCAAACATCCTCTTTTGCTGATATGGTATCCTCACATCTTGAACTGGTCCAAAAGTACTATATCCACCACCACAACATCTTAAGTCACACGAGAACATACATTCAGACAAAAAGAGAAGGTCACTGTATTGTGTTGGAATATTTACCTGAAATAATTGGACACATCTTCCTCTCTAAACCTACTGTCGGCAGGAAATGTCAGATATATCTGTCTGGAAGCTGGACAAGCCATAGCCGAGAGATCGATCCTTTCAGGTCTCCATCTTCCAAGCTTTTGCAGTTCATCTCCTATCATCAACGCAGCAGCTCTGCCCAAAAAGATTTACTCAAGTTAGAGAAACGTCACTTCAATTATGAAAGTACATATATGGAAAAAAAAGAGTCAAAACCTTTGAGCATCGGTTTGCTGCAAGTTTACACTTTTGGGAGAGAAAGAAGGAAGAGAAGAACGAGTCATGAAGTGGTGAGCAAGTCTTGGAGGTACTGAATTAGACCTAAGAAGCTCGATTCTGCTTGGAGAGCCAACCAATTCGGCTCCTCCACTGCCTCCTCCATCACCGTGGACGAATCTGCAGTTAGCTCCGTTTTTACAGAAACCTCTAGCGAAATAAGAACAGGGTACACCTCCAAACCCTAAATCAGAATCACCATAGCCTAAACCATCCAAAACGCAGCTACCGCTTCTGGCATGCACAGAGCCCAAAAAATCAGCTCTTGAGTTGACATCATCCATGAGCTCGAAATCGTTGGTTAAATCCCTAGAAGATCTTCCTCCATTAGCGTAAAAGGGCAAAGAAGCTGGATTGAGAGAAGAGCCACGGTTGTTCTTAGGGCTAATTAACTCCTCTTGACTCCATGAAGGCCTTGAACAGCTCATGAGACCTAACTCTTTCTTGGCTTTCACTATTATAGAGTGAACAAGTGTCTCAGGACCAAAAGCTAGCCTTATCATCTCCTTTTCACCATGATCTTGGAGAAGGAGAAGACCCATGATCTTTGATGCGTTTTCTGGGTCTAAGCTTTGAATTCGAGAGAGCACAATTCTAGTTGCTTCATATCCATCCATGGCTTTTTTCTCTCTCTTCTATCTCTCTCTTGTATTAAATTAGAGAGAAGACGAAGAAGGAAGAGTGGTGTTTTTGTAGAGAGTGTTTGTTGTCTTGTGTACAGAGAGGTTGTTGTCGTTAAGAGGTCTGTTTGGTCTCTAGTTTCGGATTATAGTTTTATGGGTTTTTTACAAAGTTTTTATCTTTACTCATTTGGGTTTCTTAACTACAAACTTATAATACTACCTTCACTATAATTTATCATCTCTGATTCCTGCAAAAAGAAAAAACCAGCAAAGAAACAAAAAGAAAAAAATCAAAACTTTAAAGGTAAAAACTAGTAGAAAAAGGTTACTTCTCGCGTGCTTATAAGGAATAAGAAACAGAAAGAAAGAAAAAAAACCAACACTTTAAGAAAAAGAGTTGGAGAAAATAAGGTAAAGGTAAAAACTTTTTTCTCGGAAAAAAAAAGTTTTGCATGCCGAAAATTTTACCATGAAAACAGAAAAAAAATCCGAACTTTTATTTGTTTTTTGTTTTATTATACTACTTACTAGTAACGTTACTAGTTTCGATTGAGGAAAAGAAAAGAAAGAAATAGATTTAATTACCTGAAAAAAGTCAAAATGATGGATAGTTGAATCTCTGAGAAGAACATTATTAGTTGAAGAATGAATTTCTCTGCAGATGAAAGAAAGATGTCATCAAAATTGAAACTTTAATCTCTAAAGAGAAAGAGAGAGAAGAAGAAGCACGTACTTAATTGTGAATTGAGTGGATCTGAGAACTGAGTTTTATGAGAAGATTTTATCTTCCGGATTTGGGATCTCT
>WJSH01008633.1:42583-75604 GCA_009757365.2 Lepidium campestre | reverse complement strand
GGAAGAAGTCATGCTCAAGGCAATAACTCAAGCCCTACCGGTATATGCAATGTCATGTTTCAAGCTGTCTAACAAGCAGTGTAAGGACATCAAAAAGGCTATGTGAAGCTACTGGTGGAACAATGAAAAGGACAAGAATAAGGTTAGTTGGGTGGCTTAGGAAGCAATGTGCAAAACTAAGGATGAAGGAGGCCTCAGGTTTAAGGACATTGCTAATTTTAACCAAGCATTATTAGCTAAACAAGTATGGTGAATTCTTCATCATAAGGAATCTTTCTTGGCACGAGCTCTTAAATATTTTCGTACAACTGATTTCCTTCACAATGAGATTGGAACAAGGCCCTCGCTAATATGGAAAAGCTTATTACACGGACGAGACTTATTGAGGAAATGATTAATCATACACATAAGGAATAGGCTAAATACCTATGTATGATCAACTAACTGGGTGTTTCATAATGAGCTGAGGCCACCAATAAGCAAATTATTACGCTACGACATCAATCTGAGGGTAGCGGACCTAATCGACGGAAATTCGTGGAACATAACAAAGCTGACAGAGCTAATACATCATGCCGATATCAACATGATCCTTCAGATGCCACCCTAACCCTTCTGAATTGGTACTAGGTTATAGAGCTACACAAAGTCAGGAATATACACTGTGAAGAGTGGAAACTGGCTGAGTAATAAAATTCAATCCCACAACTTAAATGCTAGGAGTACGGATTTGGAAAAAAAGACTCAAACAGATAATGTGAAAACTCAAAATACCTGCAAAGATTAAATTATTCCTATGGCAAGCTATATCAGGAGCCTTGGCGGTGAAGAAAAGACTGGCAAATCGTAAAATCTCATGGGAGGATAAATGTGAGATATGCAGTGGGCAACGGGAAACCATTAATCATACACTATTCTTCTGTCGCTTGGCAAGACAAATATGGGTCTTATCTTCAATACCTCTCCCAAGGTATGGATTTTTCCCTGACTCGGTGCTGCATAATTTCACGTACCTCTCACAGTTAATAACAAGGAGAGACATTATGGAGGACATAAAAGAGAGCTTCCCATGGATGCTTTGGGCTATATGGAAAGCAAGAAACCATACCACAATTCGAAAAGAATAAATTAATGTGGTTGAGACAATGGAGAACATACAAGTGGAGATGAATGCATGGAAAAATGCACACCACAAAGCTCTGAAAAGGTTAAATGACCAACGGGAACAGAGCATCATGATTACAAATGTTAATGGAGGGCACAAGGTATATTGGAACACCTGTTGGAACACACACAAAAACTTACATAGAAGTGCTTAGTGTATAAGAGATGAAAACGAGAACACTATTCTTCAAGCGAGACACACACTGACGTATGTCAACTCAAAGATAGAATTCGAATTGAAAGGATTAGAATAGACTCTCTAATGCTTAATAGACTTAACGTTCCTGGTGGTAAACGTTATGGTGGAAAATGAGATGATGCTAAAATGTCTAACTCAGCTTGAATCATTGCCTAGATACTACTCGTGGATTAGATCGATCAAATCTGTCTTTGAACAATTCAGCCAGATTACATTCAATAAAGGCCAACACCAGAACCACAGAGAAACTTCACTCATAGCCAAAAGTGTGGTTACAGATAACAGGCACAATGACTACATCAGCAGAGGAGATGTTAGATGGACAAATATTGGTCACTGAGGTCTAAATAGAAACAATAATTCTGTTACGGGTTCCTTTACTCGTTTTATTTCCTAAGATAAGTCTGCAAATAGGCCTACGATGTGAGGATGAGCCTTATAGGTGATTAGTTTTAAGGGGCTCAATATGGGTTAGCTCTCTAGATATGTGTAGTAGCAAGTTTCACGGATGGTACTAGACTGGGCCATTACGCGACAAGAGGCCATTAGTATTCTTAGGTCCAACGACGGTTTAGATTCCTCTAGATATAAGTGGAGCACCCTAATCCTATAATCCTTTAGCTATCATTACCACTAAACCTAATTCCAGCAATTCTGGTTAATTTAAATACCTCATAAGCCTGGGAACACTAATTCATCTAACCTAAACCCATGCCACTTGGCAACCAAAACCTCATCCAACCGTTCACTGCGTGGAGTGAAGATGATTACATTGGATGAGAAGCTTATGCGTATGCTGGAAATGTTTCGACTCCTTGCACGCTAACCTGCATGACAAACAACCGCTTCTCGAGGCTCAACAACCAATGAAGAGCAGCTGTGAGAGTAACTTGCAATGATTATGCAGCCTACTCCTAAATTATATAAGCTAGAACAGAGGACCATGCGAAGATACAATCCAACCAAAACAAGATGAACACTAGCCACTGGATAGCCCTCAACCAATTTCATCTCGGGAGAAATGATCCTAAGCTGTATCTGCTTGAGTTCACGTATGAAGAAACGCTTGTGAAAAACAGAAAGAGCTTAAAAGCGAGACCCCTGAACCGCTGGGAACAAACCATTCAAGAACTCGCTATGGATCTGCCGAAAGACTAGAGCCTACAAACTAGATGCAAAGGTCGAATGATTGACAAAGAGTTCGCTCAGTTCTTTTTCGATGCAGAGGAAGACACTTAAGAATGCAACCAATCCTCTAAACTGGTTGGTTAGTGGCCTTGGAGAAATGGGAGGATCATCCAGCTCCTGATTTTATGATAACTATCCAGTTGTGGATACAAATCACTAACATACGGCTACAATACGCCTCAGAAGCTATAGTAAGAATCATTGCATGCTCACTTGGAGAGGTCCTCGAGGTAGATCTACATGAAAACTCGGTTACTAAACCACTTGTAATCAGAGCTTAGATCAAATTCAAGATTGACATCCGGCTTAAATATTTCAAGATAGTTGAATGTCAAAATGGAGATGTTTTTTAGCTAGAGTTCTACTATGAATGGGTATCTTGGTTCTGCTTCAATTGTCAGCGAGTTAACCACAACACATGCATTTGTTCCTACACGCCTTTGCCAACAAACTATCTCATCAACCCCGTGTCGGAAACGACTGCACCAAATCTAGGGTCGACAAGTCATGACTCGGCTAATTGTACACCATCAAGATCAAACTCTATTGAGACTCATCCACCATTTCCAAATACAGACAATGCTTTGACTGCAGAACCGAGCATGATCAATATCAGAGTTACAATTGATGATGTGGTGTCGAACTCGAATGACACATTTCTCTCCGATGTTAATGCACTTCCTATGGACATTGAAGTGGAGGTTCCGATAATGGTCGTAACTACAGTAGAACCGACAACTGCTGAGGTTGAACCAATCACAGCCACTAATGGTGGAGATGTGTCAACAGCTTCGATCTCGGAGGAAGGTCCAATCAACCCTAGTAACTAATTATCAATGTCTTAGGTCTCAAGTTTTCTCTTGCTCTCTTGTTTTATTTAAGTTTGCGTGTGTTTGATTGCCAACCGTTTTGGGCTTTTGTTTGGTGGGCGCTTTGACGCCTTGTAACAGACCTTTTGGTGGGCTTTAGCCTTTAATATATTAGTATGTTTGTGTTTAAAGAAAAAGGAAACACTAACATATAGTAAGAAAGATTCATGTTGTGTGAGGATTATTTTATTTTATTTTTTGTCTCTTTTATTATTAATCTAAACCAAATATACAAAATACATAACTGGCAGAATATAAATTCCCCGGGAAATATGTTGAAGGAGAAATACAGGAAACCAGCAGAAATCGATGAATCCCCGAAGAGTTATCTCAAAAGAGGGAGAGATATGAAATACAAAGATATAAAACAATTTTGAAAGGAAAAAGATGTTAAACTCGAAAGTTAGAGTCCCAAACTTGGAAGAATAGTGCCTCCACTACACGAACACATCGACAATGGACGATAAACCCTCATGTAGTGAATAGGTGCACCACACAATTAAAAACCAAAGCATCTGAACCGGAAGAAGTTACAACTCAATATCTTCCGAAAGTGGCTAGAGTCGAAGATAACCATTTATACTGACGACAAAAGACTCGTTGATGCCGCAACAATACTCTTGAAGAGACAAGATCTCGATCAAATCTTCTAAATACAGGCAAGAAGCGGAACAATCTTAAACCAGTGAGCGCCGAACTCAAAAGAAAACAGTTTCAAATCGAACCCGGTAAAGAAATAAAGCTCAACTTGAGGAAGTAAACTAAACGAAATCTGGCCCATCAAATCCTAGCTAAACCATGACTAGCCTAAAACAAACAAGATAAAAGACTAATTAAAACATAGCTAAGTGACCAGGCAAACTCGATCGAGGCATAAACTCCAAACCATCCCTTTGCTACTATCGAGCATCCGAAACAAATGAACCAAACATAACAACGAGAACCAAGCCAAAGAACTAAAGAAACCATAAAATTGGAATATACTAGCACAAATCCAAATCTGGGAGTTCATCTACCTTCCTTAATTATCTTCCTCTACATTTGAAACAATAGACATCTGAAACTTAAAGAGAAGATAACAAGTAGGACTACCCAAGACTGGTTTTAGATCTTTGACAGACTCATCGACAAACTGACCCATGACAGTGACAACAACCAATAACCACCACCAAAGATCCTTACAATATGCATGTGTGAATCAGAGAGAAAATCACATCTACAATCTGCAAACTCTGGTGAAAGTGGCTTCGTCGGAATCTATCACCTTGTGTCGTTGTTAACACACAACCAAGGAAGAGAGACCATCAACAAGGCAACATCTAAACCGCCGTCGAGCTATGAGGATTTGATTGACGATGAAAGTGCAGAGACGTCTTCAACCAATTTTTCGTTGCGTTAGTAAATCGGTGATGGCGAAAGACTAGAGATGTGTACCGACGAAGAAGTGGGCTTCCTTTTCCGGTGGCGGTGAGACTGACAGACCGCCAGGAAAAGAGAGCGGTGGTAGTTAAGATGTCTTCACGGAAGAGTATCGATGAGGGAGAAACATGGAATTTTTTTTTTAAATTGTGCAATTTTTCTATTTGTTGTTTTTGCCGTACTGTGTGAGGATTATTTATGTTCTTCTGTCACAATCACTTAGATAAGTATAAGTGTATAACCATTTATAACGAAAAACAAAACCAACATGGGTAAATTAAAAAACACAATCATAACTTTTTTTTCCTAAATAAAAAAAAACAGATCATTTAAAAACTGCATTATATGGTTAAAAATAGTAGTCAAAAAAGCCAAAAATATACTTATAGATGTAGCCATTAATTTTCAAAATCTGTCATCTCTTTTTCTTTAAATACTTCTCTTAACTCTCCAAAAGGATTCAGAGATTAAGAATGGGAAAACAACAAGTTTGGTCTGTGACCGCTTATGTTCTCCTATTCTTGTCTCTCGTTTCACAAATCCATTGTAAGAGTCAAAAACATTTTCTAAACCATCATCATGAGATTCGTCTCCGTTCACTCCAAACCACAACAACCGATGTTAGTCAACAAAATTTAAAGGAGAAAGATTTAATCCAAAATCTTCCAGGACAACCTTCCGTTAGTTTCAAACAATATGGTGGTTATGTGCCCGCAAACGAAAGAGCCGATCGGTTTTTGTACTATTATTTCGTGGAAGCCATCAACGCTAATGCTTCTACTCCTGTTGTGATCTGGTTTAATGGAGGACCGGCTTGCTCATCTCTTACGGGAGCATTTACAGAGCTTGGACCCTTCCGCGTACATAGCGATGGCAAAACACTTTATAGGAATGCTTACTCATGGAACAACGGTACCTTTTCAAAACTTCATTGAACATTGTTAGAATGTGATTGGTATCCTATATCGGAAGTTGAGATCATTCTAATCTAATATATATGATAATGGTCGATGTTGGAATTCCATAAATTAACTATACGATTATGTATGAATTTGCAGAGGCAAACATATTGTTCTTGGAGACTCCATCAGGAGTAGGATTCTCATACTCGAATACTCCACTTGATGCAATCAAAGAAGGACGAGAAGGAGACAAGAGGACAGCAGAAGAAAACTACATGTTCTTAGTAAATTGGCTTGAAAGATTTCCTGAGTATAAAGGAAGAGAATTATACATCAGTGGTCAAAGTTACGCTGGTCACTATGTTCCTCAACTTGCTCAGCTTATCATTCACCGTAACAACCAAACCTTCATCAACCTTCGAGGTATATTGATTGGTAATCCAAGACTCCACCAAAAGAAGGAGATAGATGGTGAATTCCAATTTATGGTAGGTCATGGTATGATGCCAAAAGAATATTTTCACGAATTCTTAACACTCTGCAAATTAGCGGATGCTCCAGGAGATGATTGCATGGATACAATAGTGAAGATTACGCGAATCAGACAAAAGGTTGATCAGTACAGTGTATATAATCCTACGTGCCAAAACTATACATCCACAGACAAACCAAAGGAAAGTACCACAGTGTTGGAGTATGATCCGTGCAGTTCCAAACACATGAAGACTTATCTTAACATAAAAATGGTTCAAGAAGCTATGCATGCCAATACCACGAATATACCGTACCCGTGGAGTACGTGCAGTGAACCATTGTTTGAACATTGGAACCAGACGGATGGACAAACTTCAATGCATCCAATCCTCCATGAACTAATGGGTAAAGGTGTAAGAGTTTGGGTGTACAGTGGGGACGTGGACTTGGCGCTTCCAGCGATATCTACAATGACGTCGTTGAAGTCTATGAATCTAACGGTGGAGGATAGATGGCGTGCGTGGGGTCATGAAGGAGAAGTGGGAGGGTTCACAGAGGATTACAAAGAGAACCTTAAGTATGTAACTGTGAGAGGTGCTGGTCATTCTGTGCCTACTGATCAACCTATTCGTGCTCTTGCTCTCTTTACCTACTTTCTTCGTAACGCTTCTCTTCCCACAGTTGATACCTTTTGACTTGTAACTTTGTCACTCTTATTAATGGAATAATTCTCTTTGGTCAAATGTTGTATCATCCTGAGATGAACGAGGATACATTTTAATATTGATTTTACATTGTAAAATGTTGTCACCATTAATCAATATATTCGGCACTCATTTACTAAACTTTATTACTTATACACAAGTAAACTTGTAAGATACGTATAAATGAAGAACAATACAACATGAATTTCCTGCGTTTACAATGTTCACGTATTTTAATCAATGATCTTAAGAGAAGTACACCAAGAGATCTAATAGACCTTATTAAAAATCATAATTAGATTCATAAATTCATCGAACACATGTTTTAAGAATTCCTAAGACATGTTTCAAATTAATAAAAAGTTATTATCCCAAAAATATTAATTTATAACAGTTTGATAGTGTATCAGTTCTTTTATATTAAATCATCATTTTTTTTTAAGTAGAGTCTATTAGTTAATTTATACTTTATATTCTAGTCATAGTAAATGTCAAATTGTAATAGTTCCGGTTCTGTGTGAATGTTTTTTTAATCAAGAAGGAATGTGGGCCGAATGTGGGCCGAAGTACAAATCAATTTTTTGGAGGTCGGACGCAGCCCAGGTTTAAACATCCGGTACCAAAGAATTTGAACCAAGAATCTTCCATTGGGTTGTGTGTGGATTTGCACTAGTGAACATGATATTCTTTAAATGTCACGAATAAGACTGGACAAAATAACAGAACCCAAAAAACCAAACCAAATCTGATCTAAATTAGGAGGTAAACAGAACCCATGGAGCATAAACGAGAATGTTGTATATGAGCATAAAGTTTTGGACAATGTTGGGGACATAAAAACAACAGCTGATAACTAATGTTTGCAGTTTCAATGAAAACAGAAAATCTGAATCCCAATAACAGAAATGTTAAAAGGCGGTGATGCAGTGACCACGTACGTGATGACTTATCTTTTTTTCAGCCGAGGTTTGCTACTGTGAGATGAGCTCCATTGATGTGTTTGCCTGGCAGAAACAGAAATTCATTAATGATATGGTTAGAAATAGTTTAAAAAGAACTGCAATATGGTTAAAATCGTTGTTAAAAAAACTGCATCATGTAGTTAAAAATAGTTATCCAAAAGCCAAAAATATTCTTATAAATGTAGCCATTCATTTTCAAAACTTATTATCTCTCTCTTTTTCTTTAAATACTTGTCCTAACTCTCCAAAAGAATTCAGAGATCAAGAATGGGAAAACAACAAGTTTGGTCTGTGACCGCTTATGTTTTCCTATTCTTGTCTCTCGTTTCACAAATCTATTGTACAAGCCAAAGAGGAATTGATTCATCAAGTGAGGCAATCAACTTCAATACGATTCGTCGTGGTATAAGATTGCGTTCGCTCCAAACCACAACAACCGGTGCTAGTCAAAAAAACCTAAAGGAGAGAGATCTAATCCAAAAGCTTTACGGACAACCTTCCGTTAGTTTTAAACAGTACGGTGGTTATGTGCCCGTAAACGAAAAAGCTGATCGGTTTTTGTACTATTATTTCGTGGAAGCCATCAACGCCAATGCCTCTACTCCTCTTCTGATCTGGTTCAATGGAGGTACATAATTAGAGTCTTCTAAAAACATGCACCTAGAGCTTATATAAAGAATATCTCAAATTGGAAAGAAAGAGAATTTTACTCTAACATATAAGAGTCTTTCCATTCATTATCAATTGGTTTTGAGTTAGAAATCTAACATCGAATTAACATGTAAAAAGTCAAAGATTTTGTGGACAAAACTCAGTTATTGATTGAAAAGAAAATAAAATAAATGCAGGACCAGGCTGTTCATCTATGAGTGGGGCATTTAAGGAGCTTGGACCCTTCCGTATCAACAGCGATGGCAAAACACTTTATCTCAATCCGTATGCATGGAACAACGGTATGTTTTCTTAATTAGAGTATTTAGTTGATAATCTTAAAGAGATAGTATGGTTAGTAAATATGTGATTGTTTATGGATTTGCAGAGGCAAACGTGTTGTTCATAGAATCTCCGGTTGGAGTAGGATTCTCGTATTCAGATATACCACTTGATTACAAAAAAGAAGGAGAGGGGGGAGACAAGAGGACAGCAAATGAGAACTACAAGTTCTTGTTGAATTGGCTTGAAAGGTTTCCTGAGTATAAAGGAAGAGAATTATTCATCAGTGGTCAGAGTTACGCAGGTCACTATGTTCCTCAACTTGCTCAGCTTATTCTTCAGAATAACAACAAAACCTTCATCAACCTACGAGGCGTTTTGATGGGTAATGCAGCACTCGACAATAAGGCTATAAATGATGGTGTGCTTGAATTTATGGTGGGTCATTCTCTCATTCCCCAAGAATTTGTTGATGACTACAAGAAACTCTGTCATGGGATCATGACAGAGGAGTGCATAGATGCGTCGGTTAATATTGAGATCATCAAAAAATATTTGGACGAGTACAACATCTACGCTCCTAAATGTAAAAATAAAACGTTGAGCAGCAAACCAAACCAAAATGCCACAGTAATGAAGTATGAGCCGTGTAGTAGCCACTACATGAAGGCTTATCTTAACATAGAAAAGGCCCAGAAAGCGATGCGTGCCAACAACAAAAATAAACCACTCAAGTGGGAACAATGCAATTATGATCTAGTGAACAATTGGAACATGAATGATTACAAAACCTCGATGATTCCTATCCTCCAAGAGCTGATGAATGAAGGTGTTCGAGTCTGGTTGTACAGTGGGAACTTGGACTTGGCGGTTCCATTTACATCTACAATCAATGTGCTAAAGCTTATGAATCTAACGGTTGAGAAGACATGGAGTTCATGGCTTAGTGGAAAAGACGTTGGAGGAAATATAGAGACTTACAAAGGGAACCTTACGTTCGTAACTGTGAGAGGTGCAGGTCATTCTGTGCCTACTGATCAACCTATACGTGCTCTTGCTCTCTTTACTTCCTTTGTCCGTAACACTCTTCTTGCCAATTAATACTCTTTGACTTGTAACTTTGTAACACTTATTCGATAAACCCAAAAGAAAAACACAAACACATCTTGTTTCTCTTCCATGAATGACTTCTCAAAATGTTCTATATCTGTTATTTATACATATTTCATTTACGGGTCATCATTAGTAGAACTTTGTTGAAGTAAGTTGTCATGTTAGTTTAGGCCATAAATCAATTCTCCTTGAAAATGCGAAATACTTGTCATTTTCATTTGGTCATGAACATTCATATGAGTTTTTCCGGTCCCTAAAATGATTATGGTGAAAATGGGATAGATACGTCAATTTTCAGTGTCGGAGATCTCCATCTTTGGTAGAGAATAACGTAAAATCCCACTAGTCAGAATCAACCGTCTCCTAAAAATCAGAATCTCGGTTATCACAAAAAAAAACTACACGGTAGGAGTTTTGTAGTATTAAAACCCGAGAAGAGTAAAGAGGACAGTAAATAAAAAGAGAAATGGGCATAACAGAGACCGACGGCGAATCGTCGGCGACAAAGATGCGACGTAAATTACCAACCTCAATTGAATCTCTAGACTCCGATATACTATGTATCATATTCTCTTTTCTTGATTTGTTTGACCTCGTTCACTGTACCGTCGTCTGCAATTCCTGGTACTCCATCAAATCTCTAACTTTCCCCTCTAATTTCATGGTTTGAAACCCTAGTTGCGAATTCGAATTATGCGCAAATTCCTGTGTTGACCCTTTTTCTTTGTTTTGGAAATTTTCTCTGTTTGACATTAAGGTATGTTGTCATCAAGAGACTGAAGCTGCTACAAGCTTCATGCCGGAAGATGCATCAGCTCGGTTCCAATTTCCCCAGTAGTTCCACGTCATTGGAAAGCCGCCCAGCTGAGTTAGGCGTGGAGGAATTCGCAATGAAACATCATAAGATGGCTTTACTAAGGGGTCGAATTGATGTTGAGCGATGGGAAGCTCATTCACACCGGTGAGACAATGTTTGCTTTCCTTTGGGAGTTTTTGTTTTGTATCCATGTTTTACAGAAATCGACTTTGCTATATTTCCCTAATGTCTACTGTGTCAGTGTTTCTCAGTGTCGAATGAAGAAGGGTTTGCTTCTTACTGGTGTTGGTGATAAGGTTTGGACTTCTAAGTTTACAATTCGATTAGGGTATTGTCCTCAGATGTGTTATCTAATTAACTACACTTTATCAGGTTATGCGCCTCTGGTCGTTGAACAGCTACAAATGCATGGAAGAATACTCCCTTCCTGATGCGGCTTCCTTGATTGACTTCGATTTTGATGAGAGTAAGGTAAGCCTCAATTACAGTCAGTCATATGTAAGACTCTTATCATGTATGTTTCAGCTACATTCAAGAAAAATGTTCATTACTTAACTGGAAATGAGCTAAATAATGTGTCACTGATTATGAGTTCCTGGAAGCACCAGTCTAGCAGTATAATCTGTTCTCATGTTAACGTTTGTCTTGCTAGATCTCTAGAACCGGTCACTCTTTGTAACTAGATGTTTGCAGTATAAGAACTTTATTTTCCTTTTGGTTAAATCTCGTTATTGTCCATATAAATTGGAAATTAGAGAAAAAAACTATCTCAGCAAGGGAATTATTCCTAACTTTGAATTTCGTTTTTAAGATTGTTGGCCTGGTTGGTACTCGGATTAGCATATGGAGGAGAAATGGCCAAAGAAGCGTTTTTCCATCTCGTGAAGGCACATTTCCTAGGGGTCTTTGTATGCGGTATGTCAAACCATATCCCTGAAATATCTAGCTATTGAGAACCTTCCCGTTTCTTGAAATTTAAGCTTATTTTTGGCATAGAAGGACCAACTAATATTCCATGTTACCTGATACAAATCGCTGACACTTCCACTTGGCTACCTAGCCCCTGTAACATTGGCTTTGTTATCCATACACTGATGAAGATTTCTGTCTCCTTTATCAACCCAGTTACATCGACCCAGAAGCTGTAGTTGGGTGCGAGGATGGAACAGCTCGTGTTTTTGATATGTACAGTAAGACATGCTCACAGATCATTAGGTAAGCTACACATTCTGAGTCTATTATGTTGTGGAACTTCAGAAAGTGAAATTGGAAACTAGTAGCTATCGTTTTGATTATTGTCTACAATTTCATATGAGAAACTAATTCACAAATTTCCTATCAAATTGGCTTATCCTGTCAGTTATTAAATTTCAGGACTCACGGTGGGCCAATAACGTGCTTATCTTTGAGCGACAATCAACTATTTCTTAGTGGATCTTCCCTTGGTAGAGTAACAGTATCTGACCCTTTGTTGGATCAACCTGTGGCTACTCTTAAATCCACGATAACTGCAGGAGGTAACTCCAACCTCCATTTCAGATTGCAATTCCAGTGAAATTTCCTTAAGCAACTTCCCTTCTCCACAGGCATACAGACCATCTGTTTTAACCAATGCGCTAATCTTGCCTTCACTGGAACAACTGGTGGATATGTTTCATGCTGGGACGTCAGGTGTGTTGCAAGAAACAGCTGGGTTTTGTTTCAAAGAGACAAGCTTTAAATTGGGTTATACAAAACACTACTTTGAGATGTATTCTAACCAAGTTTTTATCACAGGAAAATGAGACAGTTGTGGGAAAATCGAGTGAGTCCTAATGTCGTGTACTCAATACAACAGCTGAGGAATGATACATCAGTTATGGTTGCTGGTGGAATAGATGGTGTGGTGCGAGTTATTGATCAGAAGAGTGGAAGAGTTCTGTCGAGGTTTATAATGAATGATAAGGTCTCAACAACATTGAGAAGGTCCAACCAAGTGGTGGTTGAGAGAAGGAGAGGAAAAAGAGTTTCTCAAGACATGGAAATCGATAAAATCGAAAGAAAAACTCGGCCCCAAATCAGTTGCTTGGCTGTGGGGATGAAGAAGATAGTAACAGCTCATAGTGGTAAATTTATAAGTGTATGGAAATTCAATCTCAAGTGAATTTACTAGTAGGAAATTGCTTTACAGTGCTTCAAAGCACATACTTGTTTGTATACGTGACAAAACTGGGAACAATAATAGCATTATAAATAATTCAAGTACAAAGTCTTTATTCTGTAACACTGGGAAGTTGAAACTATGAAAAAGAGGAAAAATAAACAGATTTCTTGTCTATTTGGTGGATTTTTTGGATGGCTCAGCATGTGATTTGACTTTGATGGTATGAAGTTGACCACCTTCTTGCAAGCCGCATTGGTTGCGTTCACTTCATTGCAATGGCTTATGAATTTCGTAAGCTCCTGCTTCCTCTTTCCAGCGAGATATTTTCCATCAAGTTATCATACATTTGATAACCAATACCATCTAGTAAACCAAAACGATAGCATACATCAACTTCTTCGGACAAAAAGTCAGAACCGGCATGGCTTTTGAATCGAGAAACCACCAAGTTCACCATCAACCTGCCCTTGCAATTCTACCAAAAGAGTCTGGAGTCTGATGAATTCTGCTTCCAACATTGCTTGGCTCTGAAGTTTTCTAAGCAAATGCTGATTCAGAGATTGCAATCTCTTCACTTCGTCTTCAAGGTACGCAGTACGAGCCTTCTTCCTCTCCCTATACTTCCTCACTGCCTCTCTATTACCAAATGACCGTTTCTTGTTGCTGCTGTCAGAATGATCATTCTCTTGCTGATCCTGTTGCAACATAAACACTTATATTATCAGAACCATATGATATCATAAAGAATACAAAGTAAGATACAGATTAATTACAGGGATGATGAGATGAGTGTGAGTGTGGAAGCATGTGTGAGAGTGAGGAGCATCCTCTGGTCCTGGAGGATTACAACTGTGTGTGTGACTACATCCTGCCGTTGCTGGACTTTGATCTTTATCTTCTTCCCCATCCATATTTATCCTTTTTGTCTAAACTCCACAAATTTACAGAAAACACATGTTTTGTTCAAAAATTGGGATATAGAGATATGATTTAGAGTTTTTAATTAAAGGGACGATGTTGTTGAAGAATATGTTCCTGATATAATGACATAGTGAATGAATAAAACAGAAGTCAACGATTTAATCTTTGACATGTCCTAAGGAAGAAAATCTTACAGAGAATCAAACTTAGAAACTTGTTGGTTCTCTCTGAAGTCCTTGCAAAAACAGAAGTAAGAATGAAAGATCCTAATTCAAAGATAAATAAAATTGTTGATTTTGATGAGAAAAAGTTGAGCAGAGCCGATGATGATTTACCTGGAACTGGTCTCTAATCTCTATGACCAGAAATTACGATAGCATAAACCATATCAGAAGATAACATAGCCCATCTACCGTATCTATGGTATTGCAATTAAATATTCCAATGAATAATATAAACAATAGAACAGAGAATTAGTTCTTTAATGTCAATAGTCAGATTACGAATAGAAAAAGAAGGAAAACTTTTCTATGGTTCTTCTCATCAATGACACCTTTTCATTATTATTTAATCAACGGCACGTTTTGTAGATCAACATCTTCTTCTTCCTTCCAGAGATTTAGATCTTAAGAAGCAAAAATGGTGGGTTTCATAAAGGCTTGGGGTTTAGTGATCCTCTCATTGTGTTACACTTTTTATATTGCTAAATTGGTACAAAAAGGAATCAAAAGGCTAATATTGATCATCCCTGTCTTGGTCAGCTTCTTCATTGTTCCTTTCTTAATGTCTTCTGTACATTTAGTCGGCATTACGGCTTTCTTCATACCTTGGCTCGCTAATTTTAAGCTCATTCTCTTTGCATTAGGACGGGGTCCTCTCTCTTCAAACCCTAAACCCCTACCTCTCTCTGTTTTCTTAGCTGTCTCTTGCTTGCCCATCAAGATTCAGCTAAGCCCTAAACCTCCAAGATCTCACTCCCATGGAAAATCCAGAGAGTTTCCTTTGGGTTATATCATAAAGGCTGCTCTTTTGGTTCTTTTCATCAAAGTCTACGATTACAGCAGCAAACTGCCTGAGAAAGTCGTGTTGACTCTCTATGCGTTCCATATCTATTTCATCCTCGAGCTCATCCTAGCCATCACGGCCGCAGTGGTCCGAGCCATGTCAGATCTTGAGCTTGAGCCACACTTTAACGAGCCGTACCTTGCAACATCCCTTCAAGATTTCTGGGGGAGACGATGGAACCTGGTGGTCACTGGAATCCTACGTCCGACCGTGTATGAACCAACAGTCCAGCTGTTCTCCGTCTTGGGCCGGAAGTGGTCTCGAGCTCCGGCCGTTTTTGGGACGTTCGTTGTCTCAGGAATACTGCACGAGCTCATGTTCTTCTACATGGGGCGAATGAGGCCGGATTGGAAGGTAATGTGGTTTTTCCTTATTAACGGATTTTGCACAACGGTGGAAATTGCCGTTAAGAAAACGGTTAATGGAAGGTGGAGATTCCCGGCAGCAATTAGTCGGGTTTTGACACTCGGGTTTGTGATGCTGACCGGACTGTGGCTGTTTCTTCCGGCGTTTAACCGGGGCAAGATATTTGAAAAGGCTTTTCAAGAGTACGCAGCCATAGGTGCTGTTGCAGCTGAGATCAAGAGGAGCATGACCGCTTCTCTTTTTTAAACTTTTGCCATTTGCAAATCTTGATTGATCTCTATTGTGACATTTTTTTTAATTTTTCTTTTCAATCATTTGAATACCAAATTTTCCGTGGAATAAAACCTCTTAAGCAGAGGACATATCAGCAAGATCCGGCTAAGTTACACATCTGTTTAAGCAGTTGGAATGATAAAGGCTCACTCACAGTGGTAAAATTCATTAGTGTATTAGAATCAATCTCAAGTTGCTTTTACAGTGTTTATGTAACAAAACTAAGAGCAATAGTAAGCATTGATGAATGATCTGAAGACAAAACTGATTGGATTGTGAGAAGTACAAAAGTTGAAAGACATTGGAAAACAAAAACATAAATCTCACAGATTTGCTCGTCTCTCTCTCTTTATTTAGCAGATTTTTTTGATGGCTCAGCATGAGATTCGGCTTTAATGATATTAAGTTGACCACCTTCTTTGCAAGCTGCATTAGTTGCTTTCACTTCATTGCAATGGTTTATGAATTTCGTAAGCTCCTGCTCCATTCACAACATAATCAATACCCAACATAATTCTTACTTACAAATTCAATCGATTCAAACTGTTAGGATAACGAAATTACCCGATCTGTGTCCATCTCTTTTGTTGTCTTTGATGGTTTCACATTTCTCCTCCCTGTAACATGAAGGAAGATGATAAGTTAGAATCTGTGAAAATCAAATTAGCTAAGGAGTTCATGTGTAAAGCCCAAATTGAAAGAAAGTGATAACCTTTGCGGGTTTGAATGGATTTTCCATGGCGATTTGGAGCAACAGTCTTCTTCTTCTGTTGACCCTTGAATTGATTGCTCTTCTGCGTCATCTCTTTGATCGGTTTCTAGGGTTTCTCTCGTTTCCAAACTCTTCTCTGTCTAAGGGTTTTTGTTGTAATAGTAATAGGAAGAAGAAAACACTCTAGGCTTCTCTATTGGGCCTTAAGGTCCATAATTATTAGGCCCATTTACTTACGATTTGGATGGAGTCTTCTAAATTCAACAGCAAATTTTTTTGAGGAGAAGAAGATTTTGTCGGAGGAAGACACGGAGACGCAGCAAGCGGTAAAATCTCTTCTCTTCTCTTTTGTTAAAGCATTTCTCATTTTAGAAGGTTCCTTCACGATTTCTTGCTTTCGGTTTCCCGCTTCTTTGTATTCTTCTTCGATTTTACTCTGATTCTACTTCTGTTCATGGTGAATGTGTTTCTTCTCAGGTTTCATGACAGTCTTTTCGGTGGCCTCATGACGTTGCATCTCTATCATCACTCCCGTTTGCTATGGAGAAATCTCTGTTTTCCTCGTAGGACTGGAAATTTGTTTAATAGGAACTGTTCCCTCATCTCTCCTTCCCTTGGACGCACTGTGAAGGTGAGATAATCTCTTATTGTTGTCGTTCAAGTCTTTGAGATTTTTTAGCTGTGTTTTTGCTCTTGTTATTTGTCTCTACTTTTGAATTATTGTGCTTATTAGTGTAAGGTTTAGTGGGCTACTATGTTATCGTAGTATACACATTTTCTGAATCACATTTGAATTTTTCTTCTGGGAACATGATGGGTATATCTCTCAATTTTTCGGACCTTGCTGTTTAATTCTGGTTAACTCAGTACTATTCCAAAACCGAGTTCTGTAAAACTCAAAATTTGATCTTGATGAATAATTATAATTCCCTTGCTAATTTTGATACCTACATATGTGGTAATCAGTACTTTTGCAGTTCCACCTGTAATTTGGACGCAGCTGTTTCTGAATTCCCTAAAAGTGAAGATGCTGGAGTGAAAGAGTCGATAAAATTTCCCTTCAAGTCAGAAGAAATAGCAACAAGTAGTGCTGCTTCTTCAAATGGTAGAGTGATGCTTATTGATGGGACATCGATTATCTACAGGGCTTACTATAAGCTTTTAGGTATGCTACTCATGTGTACGTAGAATGTAATTTCTTTCATCAGTTCTCACGCTTATTGACATTTTGATTGGGCAAAGCGCAGCAAGGTTGAATCATGGTCATCTGGCTCACGCTGATGGCAACGCGGACTGGGTTTTAACAATATTTTCAGCTCTTTCTCTTGTAAGTGGAATCTTTCATATTGTGCTTGAGAATTGAGTGTCCTTTATATTGTACCTAAGTATAGTGATTGATAAAGTTGTGGCATTTAGGATGGTTGATCAAGAGTTCGTTGTTACTTAGAATTGTGTGTTTTTAAGGCTTGTTTCCTGTTCTAACTTTAGGAGTCCACTCCTTACACTATTTGTTTTGTGGTCTGATTTGCAGGTAATTGATGTTTTGAAATTTCTCCCAACGCATGTGGCGGTATATTGTATTTTACGTTTAATATCTCATTTCTTTATTTCTGTGATAATCAAATGAAGTTCTAGTAGTAGTTTTTTCCACATTTCCTTACTGCTTAATGTTGGATAGTCCCTGCTGACTTAATTTGCTGGGTCCATGCAGGTGGTGTTCGACCATGATGGTGAGTCCTTCTGTAAGCAGACTATGAGTTTGCCACACTATGCTAAATCTATGGACGTCTAGCTATTTTGTGTGGTGTTGTTGGAGAATTTAGGTTTTTGGAGCCTCTTAGTGTCTATAGTTAACTACTTTGCATTTGTCTGTGATGATTTAAACAAATTAATTTATAAACCCTTAATCTAGTTCTAATTCGATAGTTATGTGCTCTGTACTTCCTAAGTTTTCTTACTCAAGTAAGTGAATCCTTGCCCCTTAATGATTGATGCTAATTGCTCAGGGGGCCATCTTTAGATTTGATTATCACTATCCTCTTTCAGATGAATATTTAAATAATTATGTTCAGCTTGTTGGATGTGTGTCTACAAAAATTTCCCCAAAAGTGGATTGTAATATGTTGAGTGTTGATGTTTTTAACTTCATTTGTCTCAGTGGTTGGTAAAAAGTTTCAGATCCCAACTTTTGTCCACCACTAGAAACCTTTACTTGATAGGCGTAAGAGAGAGGAGGCGGAGACCTAGATGGTGATTGATTGACCAAAAATTGGTTACTTAGTGTTGACAATCGTTGCTGTACTATGTATGGAATCTTCTACTAAGTTATAAAGAGAGGTTTACTAGTAACGTATGATAGTGGTAATCTGAAAAATGTCATCTACTAAGCAGGGTTTTTTGAGGCAAGAAATTACCTAATAGTTGTGGACCTGTACGTCTCTAGATAACACTTTTTTAACAAAAGAGAGCCTTTTTTCAGGAGTTCCTTATGGCTCTACTAATTCATCTACAGGTTATCGTTCTGCAAAAGGTAAGCTCCATGTCCTTAGTCAAACTATAGTTATGAGTTAAAAGTATAAGAAATGGGTATTTTTGCATGTGTATTTTGTTAGTATGCTGACTCAATGGTGAGGATCTCAAATCGCTATACAAGCCTTCAGTACATTGCTTCTATAAATGTATACTTGCAATTTGAACTAATTTTGTGCTGTGTGCCTAGTAGAAGTTATTCCGAATACTATGCCTTACTTGCCAAGGGTGACATTGGAAGTGAATTGCTAGTTTTGTCTTCTTTTAGGTGTTTTGCTTACATATTTTTGGTGGTTGTAAACTTTGGTGTAGAGAAATAAGGGTCAGTCATATGCGCTTCTAGAGCAAATTTTGGCTATATATGAACTAGAACTTTGGTCACCTCCTATGAGGATGGTCCAATATGACGATGTACACTGAACTGTCTTCTATATATGTTACCGAGGGGGCATATCTATGCTGCCAATGGGGCGTATTGAGCTCAGTGTTCAGTCTGCTGCTGTCTGATGTTGATACCATTCTGTAGACATAGATATCATATGTGTATCCTAATTCTATACTCTTTCTCCTTCTAAATGATGAAAACACTTGTCTTCTCATATTTGTGAATTTTAGGCCTTTTTGCACTTTTAATCTCTACATGATTTTCCTTTTCTTTTGTGCAGAGTGTGAATGACGATATGTTTGTAAATCTCATCATTATCAAACCTATCTTTGTTTTGTGCTTCTATTTTCAGGCATGAACTTCCGTCATACTCTCTACCCTGCTTATAAAAGTAATCGTCCTCCCACACCTGATACCATAGTACAAGGACTTCAATATCTCAAAGCGTCCATCAAGGCAATGTCTATAAAGGTTATAGAGGTAAATCATACACATGAATGTCATTTCCTTTTATTCGGATGATATATCACTAATGCGCAGAAATTATGTGAAGATAGGTGCCAGGTGTAGAAGCTGATGATGTTATTGGAACACTGGCTATGCGAAGCATTAGTGCTGGTTTCAAAGTACTCATTTTCATCTATTCGAGAAGTGTTCTCTGCTCATTTAATTCTCAAGACCTGTTCAAATTTGTCCTTTTTCCTAGAAGCGGACTGACATTTATTTGTTGGCCTCCTTATAGGTCCGAGTTGTCTCTCCAGACAAAGACTTTTTTCAGATTTTGTCTCCCTCGTTGCGCCTTCTTCGATTAACACCACGCGGATCAGAGTAAGAAATTCTGTTTGATGAATCGTTATCTCGTTATAGAAATTTTCATATTATGGAAACCTTGCAAGACACTTAGCTGAGAAATTTCCTTGAGATATTTTATGGTTGCTCTGTATATCTTGTGTACTTCTTTGACACAATGTTTTCAATGCTCGCTTATTATGGTCAGGATGGCTTCTTTTGGAATAGAAGATTTCGCTAAAAAGTTTAATAATTTGGAACCAGCACAGTTTGTTGATATCATTGCGCTTGCTGGAGACAAGTCTGATAATATTCCAGGTTTAACCGACCTCCTCTACCTGATACGAAATTGTTCTTTTCTGGGAATATTCCTTTTATACCTGCGGTTGTGAATTTGGCTACATACAATTTTTTTAGCAATAATGCACACAGAAAATGGCTAAAGTTATCTAAAGATATGTGTTATGATGTGTAGGGGTTGATGGAATTGGGAATGTGCATGCAGTGGAACTGATAACGAGATTTGGTAAGTCGTTGACTCATATATATACACTTTAGTTTCATTGATTTGTGCACGTTCTCTATTAATCATTCTTACTGCATCATCAGGTACGGTGGAGAATCTGTTGCAGTCTGTTAATGAGATCAAGGAAGGACGAATAAAGGAGGTGAGTGAACTGATGTTGCATAGGCAAGTTAATGCGTCTGTGATATGCAAGGCCTAATTTTGCTCTCATCCTATCTTTAGACCCTAATAGCTAGCGCGGATCAAGCCATTCTCAGCAAGAAATTGGTAGGTTCCTTTTTTTTCTACTTTGATTCATTTCAGCTGTTGAGTTTCATAAGGTAGGAATGATGAATTTTGTTAATGGCAGGCACTGTTACGGTCTGATCTTCCAGATTACATAGTACCGTTTGACACAAATGATCTTACATTTAAGAAACCAGAGGTTTGTATGACGATAATCTATTCAAAAAGGCTCACAGTATTACATAAAAGAAACCAAAGGAAAGATAGACACGTAACAGAGGATTATTTGTGATGTGTATAGGACAATGGGGAGAAACTCCGGAGCCTGTTAGTGGCGATTGCGGATTACGCAGAAGGATTTTCAGCTGATCCAGTCATCAGAAGAGCTTTCAGGTTGTGGGAAAAACTGGAAACAATGTCATAATGCATCTATTTGCTTACTCTTTTGTTTTGTTTGCTTACATTAAATAGCGTAAGCCCAAGTTTAGAGGGTTTTTCTCACAAAATTATTAAGGCTATACACTTTAACAATCCTTTTGTAAAGCATACTTTATTGAGACTAAGTGAGAATGACAAAATTGGTATAAAAAAAATAGGGCATTCTTATGAGAATCAAAGCAAATAATAAACATTGA
Source organism: Lepidium campestre (assembly GCA_009757365.2). NCBI lineage: Eukaryota > Viridiplantae > Streptophyta > Magnoliopsida > Brassicales > Brassicaceae > Lepidium > Lepidium campestre. The sequence continues at coordinate 54,291 of WJSH01008633.1, read as the reverse complement.
AGGAACGTTTTTTCTTTATTAAATTGATTCTAAATCTGAAGATCAATGACAATAATACCTAGAGGAGAAAAATTCCTAAACGAAACAATGAAACAAGAGAATCAACAGCTCTTCCAAACTTAAGCCCACATTGACCCGTCATTGAATTTATGACGAGATCGTCGGCTGTCTTGTTCACGGCTAATGGAGAAGTGACACCATCTCCTTCATGAAATTGTTTCTCCTCACACCACTTATAATCATAGTCGATTGCTTCAGGAATACTCCATCCTTTGGAGTCACTGAATTTGTAAGTCGTTCCAATACAAAGGATCTTGATCGGTCTTGTTGGAATAACAAGACGTGATTGGTCATGGACGACAAGAACTTGGAGCTTCTGTCCTTTTAAGCATTGACTACGATTTGAGCTGATGAAATAATATATCCCTGGTTTCATGAGGTTTACGACATCGTTTCCTGTGTTGTAAACTGCTTTAGGAGAAGAAAAATCACAGAACTTATATTCCATAAACGTAGAGACTTGAGTAACATTGTTGAAGTTACGATCGTATTCGAAGACTAGAGAATCTCCCACGTTTAAGTCCTCACCGTCGGCCCAACCGTTATAGCTTTCCTCCTCCGGCGTCCAGTTAAAGGAACTTCCATCTTTGTAGACCATGGCCGAGGAAGAACCTAAGAGAACCATGATGAAGGTTGTTATCATGATGAAACTAAAGAGCTTCGTTATCGACATTATCGATCAATACAAACAAGAAAGATCACTAAAAATAAGAATTAGAGAAGGTTTTGGACTCGAGAGAGTTGCTGTTCCATGATTCTGTGAGTAATAAGACAGAGGAGAGTACCCTAAGAGTCCTTATATAGTGGCTTTACAATTCCTAATCTTTGTCTAATTAGGATTCTAATATTTATATTAATATATATATATATAGATATTTTTATTATCTCTTACCTTAAAGAAAGTAAATAACGTTTTCTACAACAATCCTTTTATAATTAGGTTTTTTTTTTCACCAATTGGATCAAGTCTTCTCGATCCATAACCCAAAACACATTCTCTAAAATTCATTTATCTTATCGGACAAGGCCCAATCCTACTTATTTTTGTTTGCTTTTGAGTTTTACGATGATATAATTGATTTTGAACAGCTAAAGCTCCTAAAACAAACAAAAATAACCAATAATAACCGAAAAAACCTTCAACAATTTTGATAAAACAATGTAACCGAGAAAACCAATTTGAGCGAAATAAATTGATTTATATCAAAGATTTTGGTTCAATTGAGAACACAACCGACCAAACTGATTTCTGAACCGAACCAGAATAATTATAATTCGGTTTAGTTTGGAAAATTGAAAACCAAAACAATTATAATTCGGTTTATTATTTGGGTTTTTTTTCACTCTTATTGCATTTCTTTTCCATTTTTGTTAGTTTGCAATATAATTAATAAATTTCATCAAGTAAAAACACTTAACATAACAAAGATTATCTGCATTCAAACTATTTCATCGAAACATCAAGAGAGAAGACATTTTGTCATTCTCTCTTTCTTTCTCCCATGGAAAGGAGCTAAACAACAAAAGAAAGCCGATTTGGCTTAACTTGATGAAGATGCTCTCACTTTGCCTTTGGGTTAACCTATTTACATTTTTGTTTACCCCCTTCATTATCCATCTATCTCCCTAAATACATAAACTTTTAAAACAGCAATATTCACACCCTGTTGGATATTTTATAGGGTCATTCAAACACACAAACAGACACACAACACACATTGAGAGTTTCATTTTTATTTGCCACTCTTCTTCGAGCGCCAATACAAACTTCTTCCTAAACTTTCCCTTAATACCTGAAAACACACAACACAACAAGTTCAACATTAAGCCACAACACAAACTTCTTCTTAAACTTGACTCATTATAGAATCAATTTTTCAATCAGATTTAGATTTTGTGTTTACCTAATTTACTTTCACCGATTCAATCTCTGAAGATCACAGCATCAGCTATTTCCATAAGTGGTTGCAATGAATCCGGCGAGAATTTTCTGGCGAAGAAATAATCTAAACTTGAATTGGATTTACGAAGCGTGTGAATCAGCTGAGGTGAGACCTCAGAAGCACCGTACGTGTGAGGATGACCACCCACGCTTCCGGTCCAGTTGACACGTGTGAGAGTGAAATGGCTACAACCTTTAGGATCCTCCATTGACAACAACGTCGGGAAATAATGTTCTTCAGGGTAACAAGATTCCGTATCAAGACATGGTAATTTGAATTTCCTCCATAGTTTTCTCTCTTTGATCACCATTAGAGCATGACGTTTCGCTAAAACGAAGAACTGAGATCCAACGCGGAAGTCTTCGTATCGGATCTCAGGAAGCATAGCGTCGTCTCCTCGAGCGATGTAGCGTTTCGGAAGGAATGGCTCATCGGAGATGATTTCGATGAAGCTTTGTAGATGAGAGGAGGATTGATCGAAGTTGGAGAAGAGGTGCTTGTGGATGTAAGAGAATGAATGAAGAGGGATACAGTGTTGTGAGACGAGAGCGAAATAGAGATTGTTTGGATCATCCAAAATCGCACGAGCTAATAATCGCCGTTCCGCGGAGATTAGCGTCGGAGAAGCTCGAACGGTTCTCTTCGCCGGGATAAATTTAGCGTTAATTGACGAATCGAGAAATGGAGATACGCCGGAGGATGGATCTGCGTGAATGTAAACGTTGTAGAGATTTTCATGACCTTGGAAGAAACTTTCCCAAAGAGGCAAGAAGGTGAGATCGGAGTTTGTGAGGAAGAGAAACGCGATCTTAGGACGAGGGATCTGAGAGAGGGAGATGAGACGCCGATTGTTAATGGAGGTGGAGATAGCGACGCGGTGGAAGAGAGAAAGGTCGTCGAGCTCATCAGCGGTGGAGAGGAGGTGATGATGAGAGGAAGATAGAAGAAATTGAGGAGAAAGGAAGAAGAGGAAGAAGAGAAGAGAAAGAAAAAGGAAGAGAGAAAGAGAAGAGACGAGAGTAGAGGAAGAGAACATCTCTGAAATTTTCACACACAAAGAAGAGAACAATTTTCTGAGGAAGAAGAAGAAGAAGAAGGATTTGAATGGATGGAATTACGCAAATTCTGATGTGACAATAAAAACAATAAATATAAAAAGGAAAATAATGACGTCAGCAAGTGGGGACACGTGGAATTTTTTAAATAAAATTAATTTGGAAAAGAGAAAAGGGAACAATCGTCGGCACAGTTGCTTTATCGCTATTTGTTTGCGTGGGCCTTTCTTGATTACGGATCTATAAAGCAACGAATTTTAAAACTTATCGATTTATTTATTCTAATAATAGCATTAGCATTGACTTGGTTACAATTCTTTTATTTATTTTCTTATCCAATGACTCATAATGTGTTGTGTGTGGATATAAACAATGGGTTGGATTGATGCAGAGACAACATGCTCTGACTTATGTCTGTGTAAGCCTGGATTTCCGGTTTAATTCGAAAATAGTTTCTATAAACCGAAAAAACTGAAAACAGAAAACTCAAACCGATCCGACTCGAACCAATTTAACCTGAACCGACCCAAAGCCGATGCGTATGTGTGTGTTAGATGATTACATCTATCCACCCATTTCTAAAACTCGTTTTTGTCTTTATCCTAACAAGATTCAGATATTTTTGATTCTCAAAACCAAAACTTTTCTTCTTTCAATTATTCTATTCATTCAATCTTTTCTCATGGCGGCTCTCTCCACCACCTTCTACCACCCACTCTGCAGAGTCACCAACCACCGCGCAAGGAAACAAGCCCCAAACAGACACAGGGTTAGATCTACGAAAGTGATGTCTTGTCAGAAACAAAAATTACCGGAAGAGAGTGAAGGAGTGATCCAGAGAACAGTGAGAAAGATGGTTTCAGAGGTTGGGAAGATTGGGAAGAATCTGAAGCCAGAGAAGAAGAAAGGTGATGTGAAGGATCTAATGCTTATGAGCCTCTCTTTTGCAGTTTATGTTTATATCTCTCAACAAATGGTTTGTGCTTACTTTGCTTGGCAACATCTTAGCTTCCCCAAACCCTCATGGTAGCTAATAAGATAGCTTCTATACCTCAATTCTTAATTGGAAGCTAATTGCATATTCTGCACAGATTATTAATAAATTAAGAGATTTCATTGCAACATAGAAGTTTTATGAGTTGAATATTTCACTTTGGCTCTTTAATCTTTAAATTGTTAGAGGTTTCATATTTGAACTCTCTTCTATGTTAATAACCCTCTTATAGCACTCCAATTCCAATTTGAAAACAAGGATTACAACTAACCAATTTTATAAAGTTATTCAAGAGACTCGAAGGGAAGATGAACCACTAGCAATAAGTGCTATCGAAACTCAGCATCAATCAGCAGAAAGCTAATTAAAGGTACTTACAGAAGCATTTTGATGGAGTACTTAGATGGTTTGGAATAGTGACTTCCTTTATGATGTACACATACTGAATTTCTCATCCAAGACCTCAGCTTCTGACAGTATGGAAGAAACATTGGAAGCAGAGACAAACTCTATCTCAAGTCAAAAGAAGCCTCTGGAAATAGATGTTGTCATTTAAGCCGTCAACTACTACTGTCTAAAGCTATTAATAGACTTGCATGATATTAAAGGAAGTTCAAAGTTAAAGGCGTGTCGATCGTATCTAGACAAGAGAAGATTTATTACACTTAGGAAATAAGTGAGACCTAATGTTTTGTTTCATCGGCTAGGATGTTAAAAATTGATGAATGGTGAATAATGGGGAGAGAAAGAACGTGAATAAAGGGATCCACAAGTGTCTCCACATTTTTCTGACTAAACACAATCAATCACATCCTTTCATTCTCAAACCCCTAACCCAAATTGTTAAGTCAAGGAAAAGGAAAATCAAAATACTTTTCTTCCTCTCTAAGAAACAAACAATAAGCCCCAGTACTCTTTATGAACGAATAAGGCAACTACAGAGAGAAAATGAATACAACTACAACCAAAAATGTTTGTGGAGACAAATGGTACCTTAACCTAGACAAGCCTGAAGAGGCATTGAAGTTTCTTGGATTCATCGCCATTTTCGTCATCCGAACTCTCCTCCATCATCTCATGAAGCCTTTAGGCCAACCTTATCTCACCACCGACTTTGCCGTATGTCAATCTCTTCTTCATCTTGTCTCTCTCCTTTACTTTTGATTTCCATATTAATTCCATTTTTGTATGCATCAGATAGGGCTGATTCTAGGAAATCTTCCAAAGTTTCGAGAGGCATTTTCAGGGCCTTACTCTATAACCCTCAACAACATAATTGAATTTGGAATGATCTGCCATATGTTTGTGATGGGTCTAGAGATGAATCCTGGTGTCCTTCTCAGACCACCAACCAAAGACGCATTCATAGCATACACAAGCATGTTCACAACATTTGTACTCGCCTTTGTTACAACTCCTTTCCTCTACTATACCAAAACCGCTCCTGTCATTTTCTCCCTCGCCCTTTCCCTCATGGCCTCAAGCACCGGTTCCCCTATTCTCACCCGAGTCATCGCCAATCTTAAAGTCAGAAAATCTGATGTTGGAAAGCTCGCATCAGCAGCAGGTGTCCACACTGACATGATCTCTACCTTGTTTTACTGCTTTGGCTTCATTTTTTTCCCAACAGAGATTCCTCTCGCTCGTCCTCTCCACAGATTCTTCAGAGCTCTCCTCATGTTTTGCCTCTTCCTAGCTCAGGTCACTTTCACTTCCATTGTATCCCCGATCTTTCTTAATTGGGTTAACAATGAGAATCCCGAAGGCAAGCCACTTAAGGGATCTCACCTCGTTATGTCCCTAGCATTTGTCGTCTTGATCTGCAGTTTCCCAACTTGGCCAGCTGAATCGATGTACAACCCGATTCTTAGCGCCTTCACTGCTGGTCTCTTCCTTCCAAACAAAGGAAGAATGTCGAAATGGATCATCAACAAAATCAATTACTTGCTCAGCACGGTATTCTACCCTATCTTCTTCTTTTGGGTTGGATTCATAATCCACATGAGAAACTTTGACATCGGAGATAAAATGGCGTGGGCAAGATTCTTTGCTCTTCTCGGTACTGTCATACTCGGAAAAGTCACCGGAACAGTCTTGTGTGGTTTACTACTCGGTTATCATGTCCCGGAAACCGCATCATTAGGATTGCTTTTGACCGCTAAAGGTCATTTTCATGTCTACTTGGCAGCCTTAGCCATTCGGGTACCTTCAACCTTTCCTCTTTTGTTTTTGTTTTTCAAGTTATCTTCAAAGCAAGATCTTTACTCTCTTTCTTTTCGTGTAATGCAAATGCAGACAAATAGAGTCAAAAATACGACCGGTGCAATGATGATCTTCGTCATTGTCCTCACAGTGGTTTACTCCCCATTCGTGGTCATGGACATCATCAAACGCGCTAGAAAGCGGGTGCCGGTGCACATCATGGCGCTTCAATGGCTTGACCCAACAGCTGAACTTCGGATCTTGATCGGTCTCCATGGTCCTCACAACATCGGTTCCACGCTCAACCTTATGGAGATCTGCCATGGGGGACGAGAGCCAGGGTCCATATTCTATGCGACTGACATGGTTGAGCTGACTGATGAGATTGCTGCCACGCTGAAAAAGGGTGGAGGAGCGGGCCAGAGTAATGATTCAGTGACGGTAACGGATAGGTCGGTGACTGAAATGAGAGAGAGTATAACGGCAGCTGTGAATGGGTACGGGGAGCTTCGCAACGGACAAGGTGTGACAGTGCGGCGGATGCTCGCATTGTCCACGTTTTTGACAATGGCGCAGGACGTTTGTGGTTTGGCTGATGAACTTATGGTTTCCATTATAATTCTACCGTTCCATAAACGACTGAATCCTGATGGCACTCTTGACGCTGGCCATGCCGGGTTTCGTCATGTGAACCGCAAGGTAATTCTCCCATCCAAGTACTATTCCGTTTCTTTCTTTTCTAGTCACTGAAGAACTAGAGGCCTAATTTAGCTTTTGCGTGTACAGATTCTGAAGAACGCACCATGTTCGGTGGGAATTCTTGTGGATAGGTCCTTCGGACAAACAGAAGAGGCATGGAGACCAGGAGCATCCATGGACATTGCTATAATATTCATAGGTGGCAGAGACGACCGGGAAGCACTAGCCTTCGCAGCTCAAGTGGCTCGACATTCTGTTGTGAAATTAAAGGTAATACGTTTCTTGGAAGACAAGAGCTCTCAAAACACACAAAAACGCAGCAGCATCCTGAACAAAGCGAGCGTGGTAGAACAAGAGGAGGAAATGAAGCTTGATGACGAATGTTTTGCTGAGTTCTATGAAAGATACATAGCTGGAGGAGGAAGAGTGTCTTACATGGAGAAGCATCTCACCAACTCCTCCGAGACTTTCAGAGCACTGAAATCATTGGATGGAGAGTATGGGCTAGTTATTGTCGGAAGAGGAGGGGGAAGAGCGAGCAGTGCGTTAACCACTGGGCTCAACGACTGGCAGCAATGTCCAGAACTTGGTCCCATAGGTGATGTTCTCTCTGGATCAGATTTCTCACACAACACATCTATGTTAATTATTCAGCAGCAGCGTACAAGGGGTCAGCTAGAAGGGCTTCATGATGATTTCACCATCCTGTGAATATCTGATCAAATGCACTTACTTAGTAGCTTGGGAAGAGTAGTAGCTTCATCGTCACAGCTCTTAAAGAGACTATGTACAATAGTTTAAACATTTAAGTGGTTTTTGTAGATGGAATTAAACCAAAAAAGAAGAAGGTGATAACCATTACTTCTTAGCTGCCTTAAATGGTGTCCAAAACATAGAGTTAGAACAAATTACAGGACACTATTTGTTTCTGATTTATACAGCCATACTTAGGAAAATTTTCCAAAAGCTCATTAAACGTCTTCTGATTGGTGCTTAAAGAAAATGTTTCTCCTATGTGATGATAAAGCACTCTGAATTTCTTAGTACTGAGTCGAAAACTTGGCCAGCTCTGCCTGAAAACACAGAAGGGTAAACCGTAAGACCAGGTATGTAAAACAATATCAATAGCAATCAAGCTAATTAACCACAACTTGGTTACGAAAATCTAGATTCCAAAGAATAATATCCTACCATAACTGAGGATAGAGAATTAGATACCTCAAATTGGTTCTTCAAATAGTCGAGCTCCTTGTCCAGATCATTGATGGCCTGGTTGTATGCCTGCATTGGGGAAGACTGGCTTGTTGTGTGAATCTGCAAACAAAACCATATTAACACTTGAACGAAAACACCCGAGATCTTCCTATGACCATTAATCAACCAGTAATCCCAGTCCTAATAGTACCCAGCAAACTGTTAACATAGGAAGCTTAAACCAAGAAATATTTACAATTTCCAAACAACCCAACACTTTCTATGTTCCTAAACTTAATACTTGGAACCAAAGGTCAATGAATAAAAAGGCAAAAACGCAGAGGATAGTAGATTGCTCCTTTCAATTCAAAGCAACATGCTTTACAGTAGAAGAAACTATAAAACTTGGGAAAATTGAACTTACTCTCACTATAATCTTGTACTTAAGAGGATGAGGCAATTGGTATCCAGCAAACAAGACATTCTCGTCGCGGTGCAGTTGCCTTAAAATACAGTAAAAAAATCAGAACAAAGCTATCAAAAAGTAGAGCTTTCTTTCTTATAAGCAAAGTGCTGCAAAATCAACCAAAAGAGACAAATACAAACATGCGGACAATGTTTCCAATCGTATGGTCTTCTCTCTCAATCGTAAAGGAAGCAGCATTGATGATCTTCGTGTCCCTATCATAAGAAACCCTAGAACACAATCGACAGGGTTTAGTCCAGTAATTACAGAGAGATGAGTTAGAGTAAGCTTTCAAATGCGAAAACTTGAATTACTTTTTGGTTCCTTCAGGGACGACGAATCGTTCGTATCGATCGGGAGCATTCATGGCTAATCGGAAGTTCAAGCTTCGGTAACCTTTTCGCCGCAGAGACGGTCAAGGGTTATTCTTCAGTTCCTTTCTGACGAATCGAAGTGAGCTCCACGACGTCGTTTTCTAATATGTGTAAAAAAAGTCGAGAATTTATATATCCACGTGTTTAATTAGTATTGGTTTATAGCCTTACTGTCGGATCGGGAGATAGTTCTCAGAACTCTTAAAATATTACTATTAAGGACTCAAGATTTATGTTATTTACAAAAAACGAACGTGTGATTTAATCGGAGAGAGACCTCACAAATTCAAGAAAAATTAAAAAGAAGACACAATCCCTAAAAATCGAACCCGACGCGTAAAAACTTGAAAACCGACTATGGCCTTTCACGTAGCTTGTCCAATTACATGGTATTTTATTTTCTCTTCTCAAATCTTTTTTTTTTTGGCGCCTCGTGAGGCTTGACTTGCATCATCCTCTAGTCATTGGCTTGTTGTTTTACTTAGAATCGTTCTAATCGGTTATTTGGGGTTTTCTTCTTTTTCGAATTCTTTCTTTCTTCTGTAGCCGGAAGATTTGCTTCTGCTTGTTGGGGTTTCCTCGGAATCTTCATGGTAAAGAAGTGAAAAATGTGTTTTTCAACGAGATTCATTCTCTCGAAGAGTTCTTACGAGACCCTTTGGGTTCTGAGGTTTCCACGGAATCTTCCGTTCAGATCCACGTGCCTAAACTCGCTGTCGTTGATACTGGTCCTCACATTGCGCCTAGAGATGTTCGTGTTGGAAATGATTCGGCGATGGAGGTTTCTGCATCTTCGATTTCGGTACCAGCCAAACGTATTGTGTTGAAGAGAAATGCAGCGGAGGATTATGCCGCAAATTCTGGTTCTGGCGAATTAGAGGTGCGGTTCCTGCTTGAAACTTGTTTGATTGGTTACTGCCATGTTATTGGATTGATCGCATATCTGGTTAACTTGGGAAAATGGTTTAGTTCGCTCAGATATTATAGACTTGCTAGTTACATATGTATATGCTAACTTGATAATGCAGTGGAACGGTATATGTTTCTGTCTTTGTGAGAAACCGTGTATCCAGTAATGTTCAGATATATGTAAACTTCTTTAGTTTTGGATTGTGATAATGTTTATTCTCTTCAAGAAAATATATTTCCAAAAAACTTATTTAAACCTCTAGCTTGTTTCAATGTTATGTTTTTGAAGTCATCCTCTATGCAGGTTTCTGTCACAGAGCTCAATGGAGAAGATCATGATCATCGCAATGCAAGCACTACTTGTCACATGTGCTATGTGGTTGAAGTTGGGAGGAGTGAGAGAGCAAAGATGCTTTCTTGCAAATGTTGTGGCAAGAAGTATCATAGAAACTGCTTGAAGTCTTGGGCTCAACATAGAGGTAGTGTTTCATAAGAATGTAATGCTTATGAGTTTTCTGTCTAGATTCTTATAGCAGTTTTTGCTAGCAGATTTATTTACTTGGAGCTCTTGGGCTTGCCCCTCGTGCCGAGTCTGTGAGGTTAGTTCGGACACAAATTTGTGCGCAGTGACTCTTCTAACACTTTCCTTGTTAATTAGTGGTCCCAATCTTAACATGCTGGGCTATGTATGCCTGATATATCTCAAAGACTCAAAGAAACTGATTTCGAACATTCTAATTAATTGACTGCCGCTTGATTATGTACATTCTCTGCATCATGTTCCCTGTAGGGCTGCGGGACTTTAGGGGATCCAAAGAAGTTTATGTTCTGCAAAAGATGTGATGCTGCATATCATTGTGATTGCCAACAACCTCGGCACAAGGTAGTAATTGTTGCTTCTATGTAAGGTTCTTATCTTATCTTATCTTATCTTTTGCAAATTGATTTAACTTTTAGCTCTGAATGTTACAGAATGTTAGTTCTGGACCCTATTTGTGTCCTAAGCACACCAAATGTTACAGCTGTGGGTCTACAGTCCCTGGGAATGGTCAGAGCTTACGGTATCAAAGTTTAATCCTTGTGATGTTTACTTTTGATTGATTCATATGAAGTATATTAGATTTCTTATCATTCCTTTAAACTCTTCAGATGGTTCTTGGGGCATACTTGTTGTGATGCTTGTGGAAGGTTGTTTGTAAAGGGAAATTACTGTCCTGTATGTTTGAAGGTATATTCTCCGATTCTCTTGATGACAGTGAAACATGTGCATTATTTTCTTGCATCATATTTGGTTATGTTTGGCCATATTTTATAGTTTGAGATTTATGTATATTGGAACTATTCAGGCATTAGAATTGCAAAGGCTGGGAAATGCAACATTTTCTTACATTCTGTTTTGCTCTGAATTAAAGTGAATTTATTTTGTATTCATAACGTAGGTTTACAGGGATTCAGAATCAACACCAATGGTGTGTTGTGATTTTTGTCAGCGCTGGGTTCATTGCATGTGCGATGGAATCAGGTACATATCGTTAAAACTGTTTCATAATGCAATTGTGCTTCTGTGTCCTGTAAGTATGTGTTGTTTTAAGTCTGTATCCAACTATATTAAAACAACACTAACTTTGCAAACAACTATTGCAGCGATGAGAAATATCTGCAGTTTCAAGTGGATGGGAATCTTCAATACAAATGTTCTACTTGTCGTGGGGAATGCTATCAGGTGTGTTTCATGGGTCCTAAGTCTTTTTGTTGTTTTATATCTGTCCAAGGCTCTGATGAATTGTTGTGAATTACAATTTGGTAATCCCT
>WJSH01008633.1:0-40163 GCA_009757365.2 Lepidium campestre | reverse complement strand
TTTTTTTTTTTTTTTTTTTTTTTTTTTTTGTTGTTGTTGATCAAAATAATTAGGAGATGGATCTGAAACTCTTTTTGTTCTCTGAGCTCTCTTTATTTTAAAAGAATTTCATGTATGTGTAAATTGAGATTGATACAAAATTGCTCAGAATTACATGTCAAGTCTGAGCAAAGAAGATCATCTCTTTAGTTACAGTTGAAGAAAATGGAATTAACAAAAGAATGAATCAATTTAGTGAAAATTTAAGGTTTTTTAGTTGGTCATTGTGCAAGGCTTTAAGAACCAGAGAACGTCTAAGCCCCTCGCTTCTTTGGCTTCTCCACTCTTTATGTTATTCTCTACTTCTGCTTCTTCCTCCTTTCTCTTCACCATGTCCTGTGAACACCAGAGAAAAAGAAAAAACACTCAATTTGTTTGTTATATGTTTGGTTCTTCTTTTTTCTCCAATTGGTATTGCAGGATTTGAATAAAAGGTTCAGACTTTAAGGTCGTCTATGACGAGGGCAATATGGTTACATACCGTAGGTTTGGCCCTCAAGGGTTTCAAACTAGCTGTTCTGTTCTCTGAGAAGCATTGAGGAGATGGTGGATTTGTCCTGATTTGCTGCAGCAATCGTTCTTGTCCTTTATTTTTTATATTCTCCAAGTTTAGATGAACAGGAATGTTCTCTTCATCTTCCAATCTCCTACAAAGATCCCCATGGAATCCCAAGTTTAGTACTTTATCTACACCTTAGGCGTAATCATAAAGAAACTTGACGAAGAAGCAAAAACGACTTACTTCTTTCTTATACCCTCCTTTCCTTTGTTCTTTGGAGTCTCCACATTAAGAGAGACAGGAATGTTTTCTGCATCATCCACTCTCCTGCAAATCATCATTACAGTCACCAAAGTTTAGTCCTAATCTCTTACTTCTATGTTGGTTCTGCATCACACAAGGTTACTGCAACATGTAAAAACTATGCAAAAACTTACTTCTTTCTCCTACGGTTCTCTTTAATATTGCTTCCTATAACATCCTTGGATTCATAGAGCTTATCTTTCCTTACTTCAAGCAATGGCTTCCTTTCCTTTTTCAAATCCAATTCATGAGCGGAGTAAGGCTGATTTATTATTCCACCCACTTGATGAGTCACTTTCACTTCAGATTTTGCAGTGTCTTCTCTCTCAGTCACTTTTGTGGCTAATCTCTTCAACTCATAGCAAAACTCTGAGATATGCCCAAATATGTCTCTCCCGGAAAATAGATTTCTAGCTGATTGTGTGCTCTTTAGTCTCGGTGGCTCTTTATTCGTCTTCTTGACAGAAGTTGATTTAATTGCTGCTCTCCAGGATTTTGCTTGGTAGCTTGGAGGTGTGGCTAAGTTTGGGTTCTGATTTTCACTTTCTTGATTGTTTGGAGTAGAAGGTGATAAAGGATGTCTCCTTCTGCAAGTGAATGGGTGTAAAGCGTTGAACAAAAAGCATATTCAAAAGCAATTCAAGTAGAGAGTTGAAGAGACTCTCAAGGTACCTATGATTCTGCTCTGTTGCTCCTAGAGTCTCATTCGTATCTTTCAGAGGTTGATGCTTCAAAACAGAATCGAAATAACAATTTGAGAAACGCAGGAAATCATCAAGAGAATTCAATTTGGTATCTTTATGAAGAAACAAGAAAGTAAAGAAGGAGAAGCAAACCTTGGAAGAAGCGGGCGTTAAGTAGTCCTCAGGTCTTTTGGGATGATTACAGTCTTGATTTGAGACAAATCCATAATTAGTAAAGAACCGTAAAAGAGATAAAAGGAAGAAATGAAGAAGAAAGACAGAGTTTCTTTATTACCAGGTTTGCAGAACCAAGCATCATCGTCAATAGTGTCTAAATGGGTTGGAGCCAAGAAATCGAACCATTTAGGAGCTCTGATATGTTCGTAGAAAACGTCTTCCACAAAACGAGAATCAATTCGCTTCCAATCAATCTGAGCAGGCTCCATTGAAGAATACACAGAGAGAGAATCAGAGTTGGTTGGTTGTAGAGAAAAAGAAAAGGAGAAGAAGAATGTAACCGTTGGAGTGAACGTTACAGGCTAATGTGCACGTGGCTTTCTCTTGTTACCGTTGCAGCTTTATTTAATCACACCTCTCTTCTTTCTATTTTTTCTTCTTTTTAACATTAAATAAAAATCCTAAAAGCCAAGCTACGTGGAAAAAAACGAGAGACGTGGGATTATAATGGGCCTATGACTTTAAATGGGTCTGTGAGCTATCCGCTCCAATAAACTCTAGGCCCAACTTGAAACCGGGTCGGGTCTACAAGCAAGCTTCTTGGGTAAGCCTCCACTGAAACTTGAGTTTATAAGTAGAATTCCGACGCGCGAAAATTCCAAAACTATAGAGGGAAAGAGAGCGCTACAATCTAAAATCTAGATGCTCAGTTTCAGATTAGTCTTCTTGCTTTCGTCTCCCGAATCAATCAAGCTTTTTCGTTCTTCCTCGCGTCGTTTCGTTTACAAATGTAAGTTTATGTTTATTCTTTTCCTAAGATTTTTGTAGATCTCAAATCAGATCGGAATTTAGTTAAGATTTGCTAGATTTGTCGAGGATATGATTGAAACTACGTTGATGTTTAAACCCTAATTTCTGTGGACTGTGCTGATCTATTTGCGATTCTGATTATAGCTTTTTTCTTCACCTGACGATGGGAGATGAAACGGTTGATGGTATCCAAGCCAAGTACATCTCTGGTCTGAGCACCGTAATGGTTGCAACAATCCAGGAAGCTAAGGACAGAATATCTCAAATCGAGTACATCTTTTGTAGCCAGTTATACCCAAACTTCCAATCCAAATCCAAAACCTTGGAAAAGGTTTATTCAGAGGCTCGTCTTGCTGCTGGTGATGCCTTGAGAGAGCGAGAGACAACTCTGTTATCCCAGATTGAGGAGCTTAAGCTAGAGAATCAACAGATTAAGTCTGCAAATTCGGAATTGATCAAGGACAAGGAGAGGCTAGCTGAAGAACTCGATAAAACTGCTTCTATGCCTTTCAGGCTGACGAGTCTAGAAGACTACATTGACCATTTGAAAAAGAAGCTAAAGAAAAGGTCTAACGAAGTTGAAGATGCCAGAGAATTGCATTATAGGTTAGTTCAGTTGTTACAGGTTAAGGGTTCGGATGAGCTCAGTAAAGATGCGATTAATATGATATTTTCAGAAGTGAAGAGCCTTAAGGTAAAGGCAGACTTTCTTCAAGAGGAACTTTCGAAGAAAACATTGGTGACTGAAAATCTGCTGAAGAAAGTGGAGCATCTGTCTACGGAAACCGCAGAAAGCGAAAGGAAGTTAAGTAGCCTTGAAGAAGATAAACAAAAATTGACAACTAGGTTGCAGGTTTTTGAGGAGAATGTCGGTAGACTTGAAGAGCTAGTTAGGAAGAAGTCTGACGACCTAGAGGAAGGAAGGACAGCTCTTGAGGTTTTGCAGGGTAAACTCAACTTGACAGAGAGGGAAATGTTGGAGTGTAAACAGAAGATTGCAGATCATGAGAAAGAAAAGACAATAGTTGTAGGGAAAGCAAAGGCTTTGGGGGAAGAACTTAATGGAACCTACTTGGCTGAATTAGAAGATTTACGTTGCCAGAGTGCAGAGAAATCATCTGCGTTAGCTAAAGAGATAAATAAAAGAGAAAAAGCCAACAGTGCTTACAAAAGGCTGAAGTCCCAATATAATTTTCTCTGCAAAAAGTTCGGTCTTACTGTTGACAGTGTACCTCACCAAGACAGCCTTGAGTATGAGACTAACCAAATGGGGAAACATGAAAAACCAGCCATCTCGAATTGTAAGTATTACCAATATCTCACTCGAATACTTCTAACAACAGTACGTGTATCTGATTACTTGCTATAATCTGTCATGCTTCAGTTGCAGCTTTTGTGTTGGCATTAGTAAACTCATCCAGCTTGGTTTTCCTTTATTCCCATTACAGTTCTTGAAAAGAAAGAATCAGAAACTGCTGTAGGAGCAGACAAGGTGAGGTTTGGTACTGGTTCGAGCGGCAACACTTGTGAGAAAGAGAGTATACTCAAAACGGTGAAGACACCTACAACTTACATCTCATCAATTGAGCGATCACCGTTTGTTAAAAGTAGTGAACCTTCTGCTACAAAATCTCCGCAGCTAAGCGGAATAAAACGTCCAGCTTCCAATTGGAGAGAGACAAGGTCTCGCCAATCTCCTGGAGGCCATGATCCTCATGATGATTTTCTAGATACTCCCATCAACGAGAATATCAAAAGGGTCGCTAGGGAAGAAAAACATGTTCCTGATGTTGCTAAGAAAGATGATTCAGACGAGGAGACACAGGACATGAATCCTAAACCGAGTCCATCAAGACAGCGAATACAAGTTGTAGAAACGAATAAGAAAGGTTTCAAGCATGTAGAATCTGTGAGGAAAAAATCAGAGAGGGAGAATCTGAAAGGGATAGAGTGTAAGCAATGCAAGAAATTCTATGATGCTGTTCTTCCTGAGAATGATGGAAATAATAATAGAAACTTAAGATGTGAGCATCATGAAGGTGTATCAAGGCATCGTTACAAATACGCTCCTCCTATGACTCCTGAAGGATTTTGGAACATCGGCTTTGAATCAGAAATGTGATTATTTATTTTGATTTTTTGACATTCTTTGCACCTAATGTTTTTTTAATTTCTTTCGATAGTAAAGTTTAGGGGGCTTATTGGAGGATGGTTTTAATGAATTTCTAAATCCATGTAAAATCATGTGTTATTAGATTATTGATTTAAAAATTCTAATCAAAATCACCCCATATTGGTTATATCATTTGTAAATCATTTATCAATCTTAATGAAAATTATCATTTTATTGAATGTTATAAATTTGAGTATGTATTTGTATTTTTAATGAATTTGAGTTGATTTAATTGTAGATTTTCTTTTAAAATACAAATACTTAAATCCTTACTCAATACTTGTTATTTTAAGTTGGATTTGCAAAATCTACTTTATATTATTTTAAAATCAAAGAATTTATATAAATTTATAAAATTCTAAATAGATTTCTAAATTATACGTCCAATAAACCCCCTTAATAAAAGCTATTCTATTCTATGCTATCTCTCGGAACATGGCAAGTACCAACTAAACTCATCAATAAGATGAGTTTTAAAAATCAATGATTTTAAAAGTCATTTATTTGTATTCTATAATTTTCAAAGATGNNNNAGACTAATATTCAACTGTTATTTATGTCATTGGATTATTCCCAAAAAAAAAAAAAAAAGAGAAGAATGGAGAAACTTTTGGGTCCTTATTATAAGTATAAGAAACTTATGTATCCAATTGAAAAAACCAATAAATAGAGGTCTCCTTCACGTGTATAAATAAACCTTAGACGCATTACAATTTAGCGTCCTGTCTCCTTCACCATTTTCTCTGATTCCAATTTAATCCATTCGATCGTTAGCGTCCTGTTTCCGTTTTGTTCGACTTTTTTCCGACGAGTTTTGACCGGACATCCGCGCAGGTGACAAGATCCGCTTGCTTTCTGAGGTATCTTTTCGTTCGTTTCTCTGAATCAATTGTCCGTGGATCTTAAATTTATTATTTCCGTTTGTTTCCGAGTCAAATTGATTGTTGTAACCTAGGTTTTCTTGCTTCCTGCAATTTCTCTTCGTAGCTCTTTGTAGGTTCTGGGTTTTATTCCGGTCAGTTTCTTAGGTTTGGTTTTTTGAGATTTTGAGATTTGTTTATCCACTACTAGTTGCTTTCATCTTGATATCCTAGATGTTTAAAAGGATCTAATTGTTCCTTTGTTACTTCTATGGATTCGAGGAAGATAAGTATTTGATTTCATCGAATCCCACCATAAAAAATTGTGTGCCCTTGTATTTTTTTTGTGTTGCAATTTCTATAAGAATTTGATGGGAGCTTCAGTTTTTATATTGGTTCTAAATAGTTTGAGAGCTTATTTGTTGAACAGTGACCTCAATACAACAATTGCAATTGGCTTGTTGGTAATGGACAAAGGAGCACCACCTAGCATCTTTGTGAATGATGGGTCATTCATGGAAAGATTCAGACAGCTTCAACAGGAGAAAGATAAAGAGAAAGATAAGGTTTCCCATGTAGAGGATTCTAAGCCGGTGAAGATAATATCTGGGATTTCAAATCCTAAACCCTCTGTTAATAAAATTTCCATTGGATTAAAGACCAATGATACCCAGAAGAAAGGTGGTAAGCTTGCTTTCAGCTTGAAACAAAAATCTAAGCTTCTTGCACCTCCTGTGAAGCTTGGTACAGACGAAGATGAGGATGAGGAAAATGCAAAAAATGATCAAGGCTTTGGATCTGCCAAGCGTCAAAAGTTAGAACAGGGAGACACGCCTATAAAGTCAACAAAACAATCGGATGTTGGTAATGGCTGTTTATATAATTATTCTATGTTTGAGTGGGTCTTTGTAGAAGTCTCTGTGATGGTCCTACTTATCTTGCCTTCTTATGGTTCCATATTCTCATGAGGGGTTCTCTGTTCAATTTAGTAAGTGTTCCATGAGGGTTATGATCAATTACGCCATCTAATGTCAAGAGCCCCGAGTATCCTGTCCTTTGTATGTCTTTAGTGATGAATCTGAATGTTTTATCTGAAATGAGGAAGGCCTGTGAGTCCTTATATGTCAAGAGTCCCAAGTTATCATTAGTGTATGTCTTTATTGATGAAGCAATGTTTTTCCTCGGGAATAGAGAGGAAAAAATAGTCTGGAAGTTTAATTGTCTACTTAAATGCAGAGTCTTCCTTTACCAACAATCCAATTGCTGGAAAGTTTTGGAATATCTGCCACGCCTGCTACAAGAGTGATTTGCATTCAATGTTCATGGGCTCCGTATTAATCAGTTTTATAAGTGATATGCAGTACCACCTGCGCCCAGTGATCCTACTGTGAAGAAAGTTGCTGATAAACTAGCAAGCTTTGTTGCTAAACATGGAAGGCCATTTGAGCATATTACACGGCAAAAGAATCCTGGGGATACACCATTTAAGTAAGTAATCATTGCTTTTGGAGCATCTACAGTTTAACGGTTCTGTATTCTCCTTTTATTGTACATACTTTGTTGGTACTTGTGTTTTTTTCTGGTGGGGTTTGTTGACTTTTATGTATCTTGTGTCTTGTTTCCCAACCAGATTTCTTTTTGATGAGAACTGTGTGGACTACAAGTACTATGTATTCAGGCTGTCTGAAGAGGAAAAATTTATTTCACAAACCAAGGAATCTGGTGTACTTCACAGTGGTATGTGTTAGACACCTGTGTTTGTATACACCAAAAGTCATGCAACTGGTTTCCTTCGTTTTGTTTATTCACATATATTTTTATTTCAATTAGCTTAGCTAAACATGGACAAGGAATACTTGTTTCATCTCTTTTTTTCCGAAAAGTTTCTAAAATTCCTAAATTTATATATGTTCTGTAGTCTGTAAGATAATTTGAGCCTGTTCTTCCTGCTATCATATCTTGCTGTATGCTTAACGCCACTTTCCTTCGTTTATCTTTCCAGGTGATGCAGGCCCGCGGACTTCCACAGCAGCTACCACTTCGCATAAGCCAGCTCAGCAACAAACAGGTTATCAAATTCCTGCCTCAGCCCTCTATGATGCTCCTGAGGAACCTGGAGCTTCCTATAGATCTGCCCAGACGTCAATTACAAGACCTAGCAACAGTATGTTCGTTAGCCTTTTATCTGCATCATTTCCCTCGTACCATTAGCATCTAGCTTTGATTGTGGTTTACATGTGTCTATGTTGCAGGTGACTCTTTTAGTGGGCCGAGGGCTGCAGACCCAATATCAATGATGGAGTTTTACATGAAGAAGGCGGCCGCAGAAGAGAAGATGAGGCGTCCTAGGCAGTCAAAAGATGAAATGCCCCCACCAGCTTCACTTCAAGGCCCATCTGGTGAGAATTAATCATATTGATATTTCTACTTTTAGGCAGCTGTGATGTCTTACTGTGCAATAACTTCTGATTTCAGGAACTCCCTCCACAGACCCTGGGAAGAGAGGTCATCACATGGGTGATTATATCCCACTCGAAGAGCTAGATAAGTTCCTTGCAAAGTGTAACGATGCAGCTGCGCAAAAGGCTACAAAGGAGGCTGCTGAGAAGGCTAAGATCCAAGCAGATAATGTTGGACATAAACTGTTGTCAAAAATGGGTTGGAAAGAAGGTGCTTACTTGCCTCACTCTATCTGTAAACTTGTGCCCTTGTTACTTTCTGTATCTTGTGCCTTTTTGGAGACGAGGAGCTTAGAAAATTGGAGGAGTGGATTACAGGTGAAGGTATAGGAAGCTCCAGAAAGGGTATGGCAGACCCTATAATGGCAGGCGATATAAAGACAAACAACTTGGGAGTTGGGGCATCTGCTCCTGGAGAGGTTAAGCCTGAGGATGATATATACGAGCAGTACAAGAAGCGAATGATGCTGGGTTACAAACACAGACCCAATCCACTGGTATTTTCGCTATCTTTAGCTCCACTCATTTTATAGTCGCACTTATTTTGCTAACCTTTTGCCTCAATATCTCTTACAGGGAAATCCCAGGAAGGCGTATTACTAAGGATTAATGAGCATTATATCACCTCTGCCCCGTCTGTGCTTTGCTTTTCTATTAAAAATAATGTTGAAGTTTTTAGATTGCTGATATATTGAAATGTTGGTATGGATTGGATTTGCGTTCTCCTCTAAGAAAACCCCAGAGTGCAAAAAGCATTCTTTGACAGAAATATTAGTTGGGATACAATGGATCGTGACTGGAAATGACTGAGATTTTGATTTGATTATTATAAATTTATTAATGTTTTGGAAATGTGGGACATTACAACATTAAACAGAGAGTTTATTGGAGTGAAGAGGCAGATGAAAAAAGAAAAGAAAGAAAGATGATATGTCCTTGCTAATTAATGACATCGCAGGGAGGGAAGTTAGCAGAGCATCTCTGGGGAAGCTGAAGAGCCATGGATCGATCAATGCCAGAGAGTGGAGGTCCATTGGCAAGGAGGCAAAGACAAGGACGACCAAGTGAGACAACAGCAGAGCAACACGTCTCGGTCGGTGGGATTGGGCTGAAAGGAGCTACTGCTGCTCTACATGGTATCAGCTGCACCAGAGCAGAGAAGAATGTTCTGCTGCATCCTCCCACTTCCTCCTCTGGCAACATTGGTGGTGGAGGTGGTTGCAGCGGATCCTCTTGCTGTGCCGTAACTATGGTAAGAACAGATATGACCATGAGCAGCGCCATAGCTTTCATCATCATCATCATCATCATGTAAACTGTGATAGTGATGAAAGTGATGCAATAACGAGATTATGCTTCCTTATATACAATCACCATGAATGTCATGCTGTTTCACACCTCTCTCCTACTTCACAACCAAATTTCCCCATGAGTACTCCGTGTGTATCACACTGAAATTTACAACATCCATTCGCCATCAGTATCACAACTTACTCTGTTTAATTTTAATATTATAGGTACAGTAAACAAATAAAATAATCAAAAAGATGTTTTATACGAAAATGATGTTTTATCAACTGGTTAATGTGATATGTTTTTATCATAGTGCTTTATTTATGTACGGTGGCTAATATAATATGTTTATTTGACTATGGAATTGGTGTATATCAATACGCATTCTGGATTTAAAAACAAAAAGATACTAGTTTCGTACTTCTATACGTAAAAGAGAAGACTTTTAATTCTTAATGCTTATTTTTGAAAAAGCCTCCATAATCCCTAGTTGTAAAGGAGAATTGATTAGGACCATCATATTAATTACAAAACTGTGGATTAAAGTTGAGCTGGTCCGACACAACCCAAAAACAAAGCTAATCTAAAAACTGCAATAAACAGACAAGAATGTTGGCGTTGACAACCATTTTTTCCGTTATTCTCATCGGTTTCTCTTAGGCTCTTAGCTCTCTAATCAATTTCCATAATTAGTCAGTGATTAATATCTAAAATTTCATTAATTTTAAGATGATTTGTCCATAAATCACGCATCCTTCCCGCGTTTAAAAAGCCCAGAAAGCCCAACAAAGACAAGCCCAAGATAAGGGATTGGTACGTTTCTGTGTCTCTCTCCTACTACTCAGCTCTAACACATACAGAGAGAGTCAGAAAATCACCAGCCGCCTCTTTCACACTTCAACCCTCCTTAAACCTCATCTCTTTCCTACTCCGCCGCTCTCTCCGTCGTCTCCGGCGCCACCCCATTTCCCTTTATCCCTCCAGGTAAATTCTCCTTTAGATCCTTTGCTAAACCATCAGCTAGTCTTTCGGATTGGTCTTTATTGATATGTTTCTGAGACTTTTTTTTCTCCCTTTTGGATTCTACTGCTTTTTCTCTCTGTTTCCGTCGAATGAATGATTTTCTCCAATTCAATTGCTTGCTTCATCACTTCTGCATCTTTTATCGATCTCAAAATCTGTTCTTGATACTAGGTGAAATGGCTGGGAAGTCTAACAAATCGAAGGCCAAGAGAGCTGCTCAGAGCTCTACCACCAATTCAACTGAAGCCACACTTAAATCCGATGCTACTGCTCCTGAAACTGCTACTACTCCTGTTACTGTTCCTGCTCCTGAAACTGCTACTACTCCTGTTTCTGTTCCTGCTCCTGCTCCAGCTCCTACTCCCGATAATGGCACCCTTATTGCTGCTGACTCTGCCGTGCCTGAAGCCAATCAAGTTCCTCCTCCGCTTCCAAAGGCTAACGAAAGCGAACCACAATTAGCAAATAACGATGCCCAACCCAAGCAAGGTTAGCTCTAATGCGTTTTTTGAGGGAGCACCCATTTTATATTATAATCTTAATTTGATGTGTGTCAGTGTGATTTTCTCGTAAGCCAAGAAGTGTTATTGCTTTAAGTGTCTGATATGTTCTGGTTTTCACAGGTGAACTCCGCCTTTATCCTGTGTCTGTCAAAACACAAAGTGGGGGTAAAATGGAGCTTCAAGTGAGTTCGACTTTTTTGTTTATTTATTTATTTCTCGCTTATGTACAATTGGTCGGTCTTAGAAACAAATTTTTTTATTTTCTTTAGGAATTTACATCGAGATAGTTATAATAAAAAGCATTACTCTTACTGTTTTCTTATATATAGTGTGAATTACTGAATCTGTTTAATGGGTCTGTTTTTTAGTTGAACCCTGGAGATTCAGTCATGGATATTAGACAGTTTCTCCTTGATGCCCCGGAAACATGCTATTTCACTTGCTATGAGTTATTGTTGCGCAATAAAGATGGAGAGACTCACCATCTTGAAGACTACAATGAGATCTCTGAAGTGGCGGATATCACCACTGGTGGTTGCACCTTGGAAATGGTTGCAGGTATACTACGCCTATATTTGCTTCATTTCCTGAGCTAAGAATATTAACTAAAAGGTGACTTGTTATGTTTGTTTCCACAGCTTTATATGATGACAGATCTATCAGGGCACATGTTCATCGTGCTAGAGATCTATTGTCTCTTTCAACACTTCACTCTTCCTTGTCAACCACACTTGCCTTGCAATATGATGCAGCACTGAACAAAGCCCAGAATCCTGGAGGTTTCAAATCTGATTTCTTTTTTTTTTTGTTTATGGTGTTTTGCTATATTGATCTTGTTTTCCATGCAATGCAAATGATAATTGTGGCCTCAATTTGGAAACAGATAAACCTAAATCTGACGTTCCAGAGCTTGAATCTCTGGGTTTTATGGAAGATGTGCCTGGCTCTCTCAAGAAGTTAATAAATTCTGCATCAGAAGAGATCAAGTGTGTGGAGAACATTGTATTCTCATCTTTCAATCCTCCTCCAAGCCACAGAAGGTATAGAGCAAGCCTCTTTTAGCATTTGTAGAGGCATAAGTTAACCATTAATGGTCTCTCTCATGAATTTATTTGTGCCAGGCTTGTAGGAGATTTACTTTATTTGGATGTTGTGACGTTAGAAGGTAACAAGTATTGCATTACGGGCACTACAAAGGCGTTTTATGTTAATTCGAGCTCAGGGAATGTTCTCGATCCAAGGCCAAGTAAATCTGGATTTGAAGCAGCTACTTTGATTGGATTATTGCAAAAACTTAGCTCTAGGTTTAAAAAAGGTGGGAGACAGTATCTGCGTCATTCTCTTTAGTCTATTCATCACTCTTAGTATGATGTAATAGTCATCATTCAATTTGCTGATTAGCTGCTATTTTTCCTATAAATTTGAAGCTTTCCGTGAAGTCATGGAAAAGAAAGCTTCTGCACATCCGTTTGAAAATGTTCAATCGCTTTTGCCACCACACTCATGGTTAAGATCATATCCTGTTTCTGGTGAGTTTGACTTTTGTAGCATTTGAATCTCATCTGCTTGGGTAGACATAACTTGTTTATTAATATATACTTTTCCGTGCTGCATAGTAGTATGATTTAATATCTTGCCTCTTTCCTTTTGTGGCTAGCTCAATTATTCTTTTAGAGGATGTTGCTCTGCCTTTCCCAGTTTTAACTACTGATAATGGTTTTGAGATAATCACATGGCACGCATAGGAGTAGTTGGGTTGAAGATTGCCTTGATCTTGTTTGCATAATATCGAAGATTGCCTTGATCTTGATTGCATAATATGTACTATATTCTTGAAGTCCCTCTTCTAGTCTGTGTTCCCTTTTGACTGCTTTATAAGGTCCTAATCGTATCTTGCACAATCTTATTCATTTTTAATTTTTTGTCTAACAAATTTATGTAAATTAATTTCTATGCAATATATTTTCAATTTTATTGCTTCTTTAGTGACAGTGTACTAATTATCTGTTTTATATGTTTACAATTATTGATGTATATGAGAAGATAAAAGTTCTTGTTGTATGTGATTGATAAACAAGGAAATTGGAAATTAATCAGCTTTGGCTGCCCATTTCCACAAAAGATACACTTGAATAAGATTCATTTCTATTATATCTGAGCACGGACTCTTTTATATGGACCCAGATCACAAGCGTGATGCAGCAAGAGCAGAAGAAGCACTGACCATTTCCTATGGCAGTGAGCTAATTGGCATGCAAAGAGATTGGAACGAAGAGTTGCAATCTTGCAGAGAGTTCCCTCACGGTACTCCTCA
This sequence comes from Lepidium campestre, assembly GCA_009757365.2. Taxonomy (NCBI): domain Eukaryota; kingdom Viridiplantae; phylum Streptophyta; class Magnoliopsida; order Brassicales; family Brassicaceae; genus Lepidium; species Lepidium campestre. The sequence continues at coordinate 27,027 of WJSH01008633.1, read as the reverse complement.
GGAAAGGTAAACGTGACATTTTCCTTCAGTGATTTTTTTGGTAGCATGAACTATTTCTTTTGGGATTCTGTTTGTTTTGTAGATTGCTTCCTGTATTAAACATTACGTTCGTTGCAGGATCTTACGTGACAGAGCACTTTACAAAGTATCTTCTGACTTTGTCGATGCAGCTCTTAATGGAGCTATTGGTGTAATCAGCCGATGTATACCACCCATAAACCCAACTGATCCAGAGTGCCTGCACATGTCAGTATAAATTGTTTGGCCTTTGTTTATTATTATTCTTCCCTTTGTTTATTTGATGAACATAGAAAATTGACAGAGCATCTAGATGTTTCATGTTTGTATTTACACGTGGGTTTTTCAATTCTGAACGCTTGTTATTGTTTCACTGTTGTAGGTATGTGCACAACAATATCTTTTTCAGTTTTGCTGTTGATGCCGACATTGAACAGCTATCCAAGAAACGTCCATCTAATCAAACGGCTGGGAAGGTTTCCTCATCTGAAAAGGTTCCATGCACGGAAGGAGAAAATAACGAAGAACTTAACAGCTGTAATGAGGCGCCGCTTGTTGAAAATGAACAGGCAACGTATGCCTCTGCAAACAATGACTTGAAAGGAACAAAGTTATATCAAGAAGCAGATGTCTCCGGGTTATACAATCTGGCAATGGCCATTATTGATTACAGAGGTCATAGGGTTGTTGCTCAGGTTTGTTATAATACTGGAACTGCCTAGTCCTTATTCCCGAGATTATCTGTCTTGCTTGTGTGCATTGTAATAGTTATCTTTTCAATGTGTTTTAGAGTGTTCTACCGGGCATCCTTCAAGGGGATAAATCAGATGCGCTTTTGTATGGTTCAGTCGACAATGGCAAGAAAATATGCTGGAATGAAGATTTTCATGCCAAGGTAAATGGATAGTTTGTCTTGCCGTTAGATTGTAAGCATTGATGTGAAAATTATAGTACTGGTCTATCTTTACGATATTATCATAATATACCAATATATAATTGTAAGAGTGTGTTTGTCCTAGCAGAACTCTTGAGTCCTGATTAATTTCTTCTTCAGGTGCTAGAGGCTGCAAAGCTTCTTCACATAAAGGAACATTCGGTTATTGATGCATCCGAAAATGTCTTCAAGTTGGCTGCACCAGTAGAGTGCAAGGGGATTGTTGGGAGTGATAACAGGCATTATCTCTTGGACTTGATGAGAGTGACTCCCCGTGATGCCAATTATACGGGCCCAGAGTCACGCTTTTGTGTCCTCAGACCAGAACTGATCACATCATTTTGCCAGGTACATATCCTTTATTACCAGGTACACATCCTTTATGCGCTTAAGTTTTCTTTTGACAATATATATTCATAATGAAGGTTGAGTCATTGGAAAAATCTAAATGTAAAACCAAGACTGATGAAGGGGCATCTGATTCTTCTAATGTTAGTACTGATATTTCTAAAGTTGGTGAGGTATTGATCGATGGAGAGGAAAATGGGGCTTCAACTTCTGATCAGGTATATGTTCCCCTTTTCGATCCTGATAGATATGTACATTAAGCTTACTTAGTACTGATTAATATCTTTATTTCAAGTGGGGTTTTTATGCTGATATTTAGCATTCCACTTCTATTTGGTATGCCCTGTTTATTCTGTGCATCAGCTGCTATTAGTTTATCTAAGTATGCTGTGTCTCACTATCAGCTTTCATAGATGTAGAATGTTTTTCAAGTGAGAAAGCAGAGAGACAAAACATCAAATAGGATTGGCCCTTGTTGCAATGATGGAAGTAACAGTTTTACTAAGTTATACAATTGGACTGGGTGTTTATTCCTCTACTGTTTTTGCTTTGAGATTCTATCCCATCCTTGCTTCTACTGTTGAATAGAAATGCCTGAGAACAGTTGTATCTGAGCTAACAGAAACTGTAATTGCTGATATCTGTGAATTCTGTACAGAAAACTACGTCAGAAAAGCAAACTACCACCACTGAAGATTCTGCAACCGGTTCTTCTGAAAGTATCAAATCATGTGACGAAATAGCATTTAACCCCAATGTCTTCACTGACTTCACATTAGGTGGCAATCAAGAGGTAGGCTACATTGCATTTAGATAATATGTTTTCAGATCATCTCATAAACTATAATTAACTAATTGGATCCTTTTTTGGATTAAACAGGAGATAGCTGCTGATGAAGAAAATGTGAAGAAAGTTAGCTCATACCTTGTGGATGTGGTCCTTCCAAAATTTATTGAAGATCTTTGCACTCTCGAAGTTTCTCCAATGGATGGTCAGACTTTGACTGAAGCACTCCATGCTCATGGTGTTAATGTCCGTTACATTGGAAGAGTAAGCTTGTCACCAGTCATTATCATTTTGCTAGCTATCTTTACGTTTGACTTTATTAACAGTAGTAGCGGTACATGAACAGGTTGCTAATGGGGTGAAGCATTTGCCTCATTTGTGGGATCTTTGTCTGAATGAGATTACTGTCAGATCCGCCAAGCACATTTTGAAGGTAATTTTGAATATTGTAAAAATCATACCACAATAAAGATGGTGAACAAGAGTTAAGGTATCAGTGGACAAGCTTGTTATAAGGTTCTTTTCCCTGCAAGTTTCTGTTTTTCAAATTTGAAGATTTGATGTTTGTCCAATAACTTTATAAAAATTCTACATCGTTATGCAGGACATTCTAAGAGATGTAGAGGATCATGATATTGGATCAGCAGTCTCACATTTCCTCAATTGTTTCTTTGGAAACTATCAAGCTGCTGGAGCCAAAGTTAACGCCAACAGCTCTAATGCCAAAAATCAAAAGAAGGTTCTTGTGTACTATCAGAGCTTGTCTACTAGAGTTCCATGTTTGTTCATCTTGAATTGGGATATCACAGTTCTTTATAGCCGACTATGAAAGTTATCATGAAATAAATCATGCTTTTTTTGTCTGTTTGGTTTAAGGTGTGAAACTGACCCTTTAATTTGGATAGGATCAAGCCATCACCAAGAAGGGCCAAGGAAGAGGGAAAGGAAAAGCTTCTGGAAAGAAAAGTTTTGCATCGTATATGATGGTTGACTCCAATATTCTATGGTCTGACATTCAGGAATTTTCCAAAGCCAAATATGATGTAAGCTGTTTATTCAATATTAAATGCAAGGAGTCATTATCAAGTTAATCTTATTTAATTGATTGTTAAGGGAAGTATTGTCACTCTTCTGAATCTGTTGCATATTTGTTTTTGCTACTATACCACCTAAAGCTAATGCAAGCCTAATTTCAGTTTGAGTTGCCCGAGCTATCAAGAACTATGGCTAAAAAAGTATCTGTTCTTCGTAACCTTTGCCAAAAGGTAATTAATTTCTTCTTCCTTCAGAATTTATTTACCAGGGAATCCCTGATCATGTCAGTTCATTATAGTTATAATCCCTCACTATTATCCTGTTAACAGGTTGGTATCAGTGTTGCTGCTCGCAAATATGATTTTAGTGCAACCTCGCCTTTTGAAACGTCAGATATATTGGATCTTCGGCCCGTAATTAAGCATTCTGTCCCTGTGTGCTCTGAGGCTAAAGATCTCGTTGAGATGGGAAAGGTCCAACTGGCTGAGGTAGCTTTCCTATTTCACATTAGCTAATCTATTTGTGTTAATATTGTTGTATTCATCTGGCTGTTATATCTTGATAGTAGTGATACTTCTGCTTGTTAATTCTTGCCAGTATGCTGTATTGAATAAGATCGGGACAATCTTATTGTGATTTGGGTTGGCATTCAACTCGTCAATAAGCTTCTTGTTTTACTTTGCGTCAGTTGCATCATGAAAGGTTCTTATCGTATAGTGGCCAAAAGTGTGATTGTCATGTGTATACTAAACTAATTAAACTTTTGTAGGGCATGCTTAGTGAATCATACACGTTTTTTTCAGAGGCATTTTCAATCCTTCAACAGGTAAGTAGTCTATCTATGCCTCTAAACTGTCAAAATAATTTAACACCAAAGGCGCTCATCACATCATCTAACTTTCAGGTGACTGGTCCAATGCACAGGGAAGTTGCAAACTGCTGCAGGTATGCTTCTACTTGATTTTTGCTTTTCAGGAAAAATATCTATGGACTTCCGTCATAATTCCTGAATTTTCTCTTCATTCGGTATTCAGGTACCTGGCCATGGTCTTGTACCATGCAGGAGATATGGCTGGGGCCATAATGCAGCAACACAAGGAACTCATCATAAATGAGCGATGCCTTGGTTTGGACCATCCTGATACTGCTCACAGGTATCAACTAGTTTTATTTTATTACTGTAACTGGAGTTGGAAACCAATGTACTATCAGCATTTGACTTGCTTTAAATGTTTTAATACTGCAGCTATGGCAATATGGCTCTTTTCTACCATGGACTTAATCAGACTGAACTTGCTCTACAGAACATGGGTCGTGCCTTGCTTCTTCTTGGCCTTTCATCTGGCCCTGACCATCCAGATGTTGCAGCAACATTTATAAATGTTGCCATGATGTATCAAGACATGGGCAAAATGGACACAGCTCTACGTTATCTTCAAGAGGCTTTGAAGAAAAATGAAAGACTTCTTGGTCCTGAACACATTCAAACTGCAGTATGCTATCACGCTCTTGCCATTGCATTCAACTGTATGGGCGCATTCAAGCTCTCACATCAGGTACTAAGACTTTCATAAAGACTTCTAGATCCTCTTATCTGTCACACATTTTGACGTAATTGTTCTGTTGTTTTTAGCATGAGAAGAAAACCTATGACATTCTTGTCAAACAATTGGGAGACGATGATTCTAGGACACGAGACTCTCTAAACTGGATGAAGACGTTTAAGATGCGCGAGCTTCAGGTTTGATGCAATGATCATGACTGAGGAGAACATCTTCTATCTATGTGTACATTTTGTTGTATTTCTATATTTTCTGTTGTTGGGTTTTGAATCAGATGAGTGCACAAAAGCAGAAAGGACAGGAAGCCAATGCGGCCAACACGCAAAAGGCTATCGATCTCCTGAAGGTATTACTTGCGGCTATAGATTGTGTTGTATTTTACTGAAAATATTAAAACTCCTTTATTAGTGTTGTTATAGGAGTTAATATATTTAATATGATTAGGCTCTTTCCCCAATTATTCTAATGGAATCGTTTTCCTGATATTGGTATGCAACAGGCACATCCAGACCTGATACATGCGTTCCAAAACGCAGCAGCTACTGGGAGATCTAATGCACTGAACTCAGCTGTGCTTGGAGAGACTCAACCACGGGGCAGAGGATTTGATGAAAGAGCAGCTCGTGCTGCAGCTGAAGTTAGGAAGAAAGCAGCTGCTAAGGGGCTCCTGGTTCGCCCCCAAGGTGGTGTTCCAGTTCAAGCCATGCCACCGCTCTCTCAACTCCAAAACATGATCAATACCACTGCAGCTGCAAATTCTTCTGAGAAAGGTGGAGAAAATGGGGAGGCAAAGGTACAAGAGAAGAAAGAATTATCTGAAAATGGCAAAACAAAGAACCCAGCTCCTGCAGGATTAGGTGCCGGTTTAACATCTTTGGATAGGAAAAAGCAAAAAGCCAAAAAATGAGAAAAAGTAGGGAGGTTGAAGGAAAATGGTGCTCAAAGAAATTGCACGATTCTCAAGTAGTGAAGTATGTTTTTTGTCTCTCGGAAGTCGATAAACCACTTGCTGATTTCATTACAGGAGAAGACTTTTGTACCATTATGTTTTGTTTTGTTTTTCTTCCTATTATGTTTCAATGATTTGGGCAAGCTCCCTTTCCAGCTGTGTCTGGTTTTATTTTTCTTTTTCCCCTCACTTTTCTGGGGATGTAATTTTATCCCACAATAACGTCATTCATGTTCTAATAACTAGAATAAGCTCACATTCACGCTTATAATTTAACCATTCAGCTTTACTTTTATTGCTTTCTATAAATAAGTCTTGATTGGACTCCACCAAACCATTAACGCATAATCCATCTGCAAGGTCGGACCTGACGTGAATCAGGACTAAGTTGGCATCATCCCATTGAAGGCTTGACTAGCTTAACCAGAGTCAGAGCTGGATTCAAAGAGAATCGGTCCGTCTGGTTCATCACCAAGTTCTCCTTTCAGCAAGTGTTACTAGGCCCAAAGTTTAGGGCTTGATATGGCCCAATTGTTGACAGAGGTTGGAAGTGAGAGACGGCTAATGGATAATGTAGACACTTGATGATACCACAACACCTTCTTGCTTATCGACACTTTCACTCTCTCCGACAATGGCGACTTTCCTAACAGCTGTAGTTTCAATTAAACCTACACTCTTCTCATTTCAGTCTGAATCCTTCGCACCTTTTCCGACTCGGACCAACGTATTCTCGCCCAAACTCTGTCCTTCTCTCGCCGGAACCTTCTCTATCTCCCTACCCCGGAGCTCTAAACCGAGAATCATTCCTTATGCAGTAATGGAGACAGAAGAAAAAGCCGCCGTTTTGGACCCTAATTCGGAAGCCGCCAGGCGTGTATACATCGGCAACATACCCAGAACGGTGGACAATGAGCAGCTCACTAAACTTGTTGAAGAACACGGTGCCATTGAAAAAGTTCAGGTTTTTATTTCTACATGTTCTTTTTCCATAGTTAGTTACTTATCATCAAGGTCTGCGATTTGATGTTACGGGTTTTGATTTTCCATCAGGTGATGTACGATAAGTATTCAGGAAGAAGCCGCCGATTTGGATTTGCTACTATGAAATCAGTTGAAGATGCCAGTGCTGTCGTCGAGAAATTGAATGGCAGTGTGAGTTTCTTTCAATCCTTAGTTGCTTCTTTCTATTCATTTAAGATTGTGAAAGAAGAAAATGACAGAGCTTTGTTGTTTGTTACTCAGACCATTGAAGGGCGTGAGATAAAGGTTAATATTACAGAGAAACCTATAGCATCATCTCCTGATTTATCGTCGCTTCAGTCAGAAGATTCCGCATTTGTAGATAGCCCTTACAAAGTGTATGTAGGAAATCTAGCAAAGACTGTTACAAAAGAGATGCTTGAGAATTTGTTTTCAGAGGAAGGGAAAGTAGTAAGTGCCAAGGTTTCAAGAGTACCTGGAACTTCGAAATCAACCGGTTTTGGATTTGTAACGTTTTCTTCTGAAGAAGATGTAGAATCTGCCATTTTGGCTCTTAACAACTCTGTAAGTGCCTCATTTGTTTCATCTTCTTTACTATAGATTGGTGCAGAATCTGCCATTTTTTCTCATTTTGAGGGTTTCAACTGCAGTTGTTGGAAGGACAGAAGATTCGGGTGAATAAGGCGTAGAGAAAGACGAATCGTTTGGCATCATAAGAGCGTGAAAAGAATCGTTTTTTGAAGAGTTTGTAATGCATATCATTAGTATCATCTTGTATTTTGAAAATGAAAGCATTTAGTTTATATTATCTTCTCAAAAGTTTACAAGTGTTGTTGATAAAGAAATCCAATGAGATGAACAAGACATACTGCTACATCCAATCCAATTCAGTGACAGGAAACAGAGAATGAAACGTCCATAAATATACCTGACAAAAAACTGCATCTTTTCTATGTTCTTATTGATCCTGTCTAGACAGATGCTACATACTTCCTTTCAGTTCTTATTGGTGTTGTTTTTATCTTAAGACAACAAACATGATTCCCGAACTCCATTGTTGAAACTGAAAACTAGTTGAGTTTGTGTGAAGATATATAAAATCAACATCGTACGATTAGCAGAAGTAGTGAGTGTTAGTCTGCAAAATTAGCGTAGAAGATAATTGATAAAGATATTTACTTTTATCATCATCAGGCGACCAAAAGCTCAATTCTTGAACAAGCCAAGCCAGAGATGCTTAGCTTGCCGTGTCTTCCTCCGTTTTCATTATCCATCCCAAATCGGAGCACCAATTCTTGTTCAACGGCTCCACCTCGTGCGACCGCTGCCGAACTCGCTGCTTCGTCTTCTTCCGCGATCTCTCGTCGTCTTATCCTTCTCCGTCATGCTCACAGTTCCTGGGATGATCTTTCCCTCAGAGGTACTCTTCTTTTTTCTCTTCTTCTCCCTCAAATTTGAGAAATCGAATCTCAATCTCTTGCTCAATGTTAGACCATGATCGTCCTCTAAGTAAAACCGGACTAGCTGATGCTGCAAAACTTGCTCAAATCCTCTCCACACTTGGTTGGCTTCCTCAACTTATTCTCTCAAGGTCTTTAATTCCAAATCCCTAACTTGCTCGAATTATCAATTTGTTTTTCGTTTCGTGATTGAAAATTGTGGTAATATAATTCATTTTGTAGTGACGCGACTCGGACTAGAGAGACACTAAAGTCAATGCAAGCACAAGTGGATGAGTTTATGGAGGCAAATGTACATTTCATTCCTAGCTTTTACTCCATTGCTGCTATGGACGGCCAAACTGCCGAGCATCTTCAACGAATTGTCTCCAAATATTCAACCCCTGACATCTCCACTGTCATGTTAGTTACTTACCTAGTTTCTCATCACTCCTTATTTGCCTATATGTGTGTCTTCATCTTCTTCTTCTTTGTGCTGTGTTTATCAATTATTTTCCCAATTGCTTCACAGGTGTATGGGGCATAATAAAGGATGGGAAGAAGCAGCCTCCATGCTCTCTGGAGCTTCCGTTAAGTTAAAAACATGCAATGCTGCTTTGCTTCAGGCTTTTGGCAACTCCTGGGAAGAAGTTTGTAGATCCATCTTTTCTCAGATACATTATATTCCCATAATGCGCTTGAGGTCGCTTTTTCTTTGATATGAAACTAGTTTTTTGTTTTGACATCATAGGCTTTTGCGCTTTCCGGGCCTGGTGGATGGAAACTTGAGGGTATAGTGGCTCCAGATAGCAGCATCTGTGTGTAAGAGACTGCAACTATTAAAAGCTTCAACCTTTTGCTGCAACAGTATGTCATTCTAACTACTTCTTCACTGTTACGCGATATCTGAAAGGTTGTAGAATATCATCCTTGTGTGCATTTTTCATGTGCCATGTAGCTAAGCTTAGCTTTTAGCTGATGATGATGAACAAAGCAAAGAGCAGATTGCATCTCTTTATTGGATCTTTGCTTTATGTAAGATCCTAGCATCATGGATATATTCAAATGAAATTACGTTATTCGAATAAATTGTGGATTGTGCATGTTTACCTAAATGACTCTGTTTCATTTATTCATGTTATCATACACTTGTAGCTATTTTTCGTGGTCAACGTTTAGAGTTGGGGTCTAGACGAATCCTCAGAGATTCCATGGGTTATTTTGTCTGGGAAAGTCAATGTTTTTAAGGGCTTTCCATACAACACTATTGCATTTAAACCCTGACCCAAAACCGATCTGCCAAACCCTATCTCCTCTTCTCATCTTCCCCTTGTGTTCCAAGTAAGCAAGCTCGTACCATATACTGCTGCTTGATGTATTCCCGAAACGTTTCAGTGTCTGCCTTGATGCCTCCATATTCTCTTCCGTTAATTTGAGATCATTTTGAATCTCATCAAGCACTTTCTTACTCGATGACAATACACATATATGCTCAAAAGAAGGCTCAAGACGACCAAGCGTTGCAATGTTTGCTTTGAGTGCACGGCGAGCAACTTCCATTAGGTCTTTACATACATACAGTCCTTGTTTCCCATCTCGGTCTTCTCTCAACTCTATGCTCTTGTAACTTGTGTCCTCCATGCCTTTATGGGTTCTTACTAGCTGTTCCATTTAATCAATTATAGTGTCATCATCAGTCAAACCAAAGAGCAGAGAAAGAGAAATCCAAACTGTTTCTTTGTTTGTTATTCTCACCTGCATAAGTTGGTATTTCGACCGCCATCTATCCATACGCCGACTAGAGAGCATAACTGCAGCTGCTCCCATTCGGAAGAAACAATTTGGTGGAATCAATGTGACGTCATTGCCTGAGTACCAAGTGAAGCTTACTATCTCAGTGCTCACCACCAAAGCGTAAGAGCCTTGATGAGCGTTCAAAAGATCTTTGGCTAAATCAATGGCTATGATTCCGGCGCTACACCCCATACCACCAAGATTGTAGCTCTCTGTGTTATGCCTCAGCTTATAATGGTTAATCACCATGGCTGATAGAGAAGGTGTGGTGTTGAGAACTCCGCAGTTTAAAACCAGGATCTTGATATGCTTGACGTTGATTTTGGTTGCAGCAAGAAGTTCATCAATTGCTCCAAAGATCACCGTTGCTGCTTCTTCACGGCCATCACGAAGGTTGACCTTATGACCAGGCTTGAACACCACTCGTGGCATGTAGCTCTCCTCTCCTATGCCTGATTGGTCAAGAACTTTTCTTTGAAGCTCGATGGAAGTCTCATTGAAGTTACCAGACTTCATTGCTAGTTCGATGAAGTCGCTTTTCGTGATCTGTAACAATTTACATCAACAAAACAACAATGAGCAGAAGAAACCAAAAATAAAAGAGTGAAGAAAGGTGAAGAAGGAAGAGACGTGACCTTGAGATGATCGGGTGGGCGGTAGCAGGAGAAATCGAGAAGGAAAACAGAGGAAGGAGTAAGAAAATGATAGAAGAGAAACAGAAAGAAGATGGATAAAGGAAAAGCCAAGATTGGGAGAAATCGAGAAACAAAGATGAAGAGAAGGAGAAGAGGAGGAAGGTAGAAGCAAAAAGTATTGGAGAGAGAGAGAAGGTAGATGTATCCAAGCTTGACGTATCTCAAATTCACAAATCCAAGGAAATCAGGAAGGCTCTTGCGTGACTTTGACTCAACTCCACCATTTACCATCTTTGTTACCTTTTTCTCCATTTTGCTAAGCATCAAAAGCTTATGGTCTCTGTTTAAATAATTAAATAAAATATGAGTCATTGTAACAGAAATATGGCATTCTGTGGTGCATGTTACCGTTGAAGTGGCGGGTTTTGCTGCTTCATTCAGTTGGTGTGTGTAAACTAAACCAAAGCTCGGTTCAAGCAGTTACCAGTTTTGACCAATGAGATATTAACTCCAAATCCTCCATGCAAGTCTGATGCAATATACAAGAGAACTAGTACCAAGAGATTTAATCATTCTTAGAATCGAAATCATGATCCCCATTGAGAATTTTTTTACAATTGGATTGGCATGATCGATAAACTAAACCCTATCACGTGAGGTTATACGACTACCTGCAGTGAACATTAGTCCTCAGAATTTTGATGTTTAATATCTGATCGGACTATATTTGAACAAAAGATTCATCCTATTACATATAACCATAAAATTCAATACAAAACTTGTACAGCACATTTCACACCATATTTCAATCTTATAACCTTACCAACTCTCACTAATGAAAACTACAAAAATTCAACCAACAGCTCTCTACGATATATGATTACTCGGACCAAAACTTCACAAAGGCTGTCACGAAATATTTCAGAACTGCCAAAAGAGGATTGGTTTCCTGTCTTTCCTTATTAGATTCCCCTTTCCATGATTCACTGCCAATATTAAAACAAAGAATAAAAGGTAAGGCATGTGAAATTGAAACCTCTCGAGACCCAAAAATACAATTCCAACAACCTCCAAACATGACTGAGACTTTGAAGTGTGTACTTACGGTTTGATCCTGTTTAATGTTGCATTGTTTTCTTTTTGAGAGCTGGAACTATCTAAAGCATCGTGTTTCCCTTTTTCCATGGTTGTCTTCTTCTCTACACTTGCGACTTCATTCCCAGCAAGGCTACTCATAGTGTCCACTTTTGCTCTATCGTTCTTACGACTTCCCGGCTGTTACACAATTAAACAAGACATAAAGTTATCATCCTTGGCTGATTTTCTTATGTGGCAAGATAGTAAATTCAGTTTATAAGAACAATCAACTAACAGCTTCTTATATATATTTACACCTTAATGCTCACAGTCAGAGCATTAAAATTGACTACCAAAACATCTAAAACACTTAAGTGGTTTGACTATTCCATAATAAGTGTTCTTCGGCCACGATCATGAAATACTTTATCCTAAACTCAAATAACTAAATTAGGACAACCTGCTGCACACCCCAACAATTTTTTTTTGCAAGGACACCATAAAGACTACGTAGTTCCATTAGTTAAATAAAATGTAAAAACAAACATATACTTGGCGAAGCTTACCTCAGTGCCAGATATTGGAATTTTCTGTTCTGTCGTCAAAGATCCATTACTAAATTCCTTAGTCTCATGGATCTTGTTAATCACAGTATTCACATCTACAGTCCCTTGAGTATTAGCACATGCAACATCGCTTGAAGCAAGATTAACAATTATCTCTTCGGCTTTTTTTTCCTTAGGGACCGGAATATGATTTGGCATTTGACCAACAATGACTTCTTCCGTCCCTTTTTCTTCAAGTACAGCAGAACTGGATGAAGAAAGCTCCCCAAGATCATGAATGATGGTGCTGCTATCAGCTTCCACCTCTGTCTCAGTTCCCTTCCCACCTTCACCAACATTGTCCAACTCAGTAGACTGCGCATCCAGTGAGCTCATCTTTGAAGTCACAGGTCTCAATGGAAATGTCTCAGCAAGTGTTTCTGCTAGCAAATCAGTTGTGCCTAATGCGTCCTTTGTTATGTTCACCATTTCTGTTACTGCTGCTCCAGCATCACTCACTTTTTCGGCATTGTTAACAGACTTTGTGCCATCTGATTTTATGAAAGGTATTTCTCCAACTACATTGCTATCCGCATTGGGTTCTTCATCCTGAGGTTTAATTGCAACACTATCACACCCTGTCTGCACTCTATTTTGTAGTCCTGTATCATGCTTGGCATCATTTTCTTCACTGGTAGATGCTGCAAACTGAGTATTGGATATGTCAGTAGAGTCCATTGACTGATGTACGTGCAGCCTTACGTCTTCTTTGAAAAGTTGATTTCCATTCACTTCCTTGAAATTCAATATATCAGATCCTCTCTCTTCTGGGATAGCCTGGCTACCGTTAATGATTTTCCCGTTTTCCGGTGAATTAGTCTTCCCAGCCTCGGAAGAAAAACTATAGTTTTGATCTGATGCAGAATGGAATCCATCAGGGGACAAAGATAAAGGGGGTACAGGATCCATCAAGATTGAACTTGACATACTTTGATCTTGCACTTGGTCAAAGCTAGTTCCCTCAAGTACCGAGTCACCAGGACCAAGGACTCTATTTTCTTGGATAATTTCTCTGACAATCTCCCTTATGGTGTAGAAAGATCCACCCACCTCCTTGTGCGTGAGGCTAAGTGAAGGAAAACTCCCATTGTTTAGTTTTTGATGCCTGAAAATAATCACCCATTAAAGTTAGTCCAATTGGAAAAAAATATGAATATCAAGATTCTGGCTAAGGGAAGAGAATCAGGTTCACACTTTTTTATAAAAGATTCAACCAGTGTCTTCCTCTCCTCTTTGGGAATCCGATTACGAGTCCTCTTGCCTACAGAATCGTGGGGCTTAGCTAGAGCTAATATTTGCCCAGCGCAACTAGTCTTCAGAGAGTGCATGTTCTCTCTTTAACCTTTATAAAAAAGCGAAAATCAGAATCAGACAAGCACCAAAAAACATTAAAAATGATAAACACATCACAATTCTAGCCAAAAATAAAATCCTTTAGACAGATTTGTTTAGTTATCATTTCGAAACAGCAACAGTTAGTTTAGCATAGAGCATACCCGGAGAATCACAATCCAGAGAACATTACAAACACACGAAGCAAAATTCTCGACACATTAAAAAGATGGGACATTTGAACAATGGAAAAGGCAAAAACACCATCGATGAAGAAGAAGAGGAGATTAGAAAGCAAGTACAGAGGTGCTTATACTTTGTAGGGTTTACCTGCGCGTGAAGATGAGAAAGAGAGATTAGAAATCACGAGTCATCTTCTTGGCAAATGGACTAAAACCCTACGCAGTACACAGACAGAACACAGTGTTAGTGTTGGGAGGCGCAAGCGGGAATTTGGGTAATTATTTCAACTTTTGGGGCAGAATCGTAAATCTTCTTTATTTTGTTTTTCATTATTTTGTTTTTCAGTTTGACCCCTTTTAAAATTTCAATTTGTTTTCATAGCCAAGACTTTTTTATTCGTTTAGAAGAACCCCACCATTTCACATGTCCTTGTTTCTCAGTTTGACCATATTCATATCACTGAAAAGACTAAGTCTATGGAAAAATATATTACATCTGAACCTGGTACAACTGGTATTATGTAACTTTATTTATTACCAACATTTGTTACCAGTAAGTTACAAATTCACAAAGTCAAAAGGATGCTCTCAACTCCCAAGCCTCTGCCTAAGTCTCCAAGAACTGGATTAGCTTCAAGCGTTCTTCCTCCAGTAGCTCAGGGTCTTCGCTCGATAGTCTCTCCCGAGTTTCACCATCCACACTCGTTGGATCATCCACTACCTGTTTCATTCGTACACAACAGCATTATATACAGTATTAACTCATTCATCAATACTTGTTCAGCTCTAGGTTAAGAGACAGAGACATTTTACTTTTGCGTAATTATTGGTATGGCCGTCTTTGTTAGGTCCTATAAACGGTTCAGCCTCATTGTGTGTCCATTCACCATCTATGATGTATTTATATTCAAACTGTCCTTCCTGCATTTCATAAATTGTGGCAGTGGTCGGAAAATGATAACAAAAGCAGACACTGAGCTTGCCAATTCATAAGAAAACTCACAGGCAGTTCTCTCTTTAGGGTCCAGAATCCTGTTCCCTTGTCCAGTGTTAGAGGTATCCTCTACATAAAGTAGAACAAAAACTTTACAATTTTATATATATTTACCTTCGAATACTTTTGCACAATCATAAGACAATATTTTCATGAAATAACATCTGACAATGCAACACTCATATCTTCCACTTCTTAACAAAGAGGCCTTTCTTTTGAATAGCAATGAGAAATGCACATTGCAGCTTTAAAGCTTAATTGGCACACCATACTTTTAAGATCAAGGCATCATTATATATTATTTTGTATAGGGAAAATATATTCACCTGTCCCCATCCAATGTCAAGGCCAGAAATTTCTACTGCGGAGAACCCCTTATCTTTCAGTGTCAGAGTAACAGTCTTCTTCTTGAGTCCTGTAAGCTTTGATGTCCATATATACCCGGAAGCAAGAATCAGGAATCAAGGAACTAAGCAACAATCAATGGAACTGATGGAACTTCAAACACAGTAAGCATAGTGAAAGTTGAATGATGACTCACAATATCGATTGTTGCATTTCTGATAGCATCCAGCTTCGGAAAGCATGACCTTTTGCTCTGCAATAAATTTTCAGAGATGTTGTATAGACTGATTTTGCGTGTGCCTTTGTGTTCCACCAGCCATCTAAAGATATCACAATTATAATGTCTAACTGCTAAGACTATTTGATGAACTAACCCAACAATTTGTCTTTTCAGCGCTATAATTTCATACTACAAAACGTGAACCAATGGTCTAGAGAATTCTAGTATCATAATTATCGGTCCACAAGAGAAGAAGCAAATCCCCAAGCATCCTCACATAATATAACAGGCATTAACATTAGTTGAACAAGATTAACATGTTGGGTTACATAATATAGATATCAAGAAAATCATGTAGAGAGGACAGAAACCACAAAAAAACATTATTATAGCTTACCATAAGTAATTTATGAGCTTCCATAAGTTTATAGCCTTGCACCCAGAACATGTATGTCAACTGAAATTGAAATTAATACCCCTTCTCAGTATTGGTCAGCAAAAAGTCATCACTTGTTCATTCCTTCATTAGTCAGCCAAAGAAGCACACAAAAAAAGACAATTACTGTTTGCAACAGTCTTACATTTCTTCCAACTGAACTGAAACATTTTTTCAATATTGAAAAGCAATAGATTTAAGTTAGTGGAAGGCTCACAATGAAAGCTGTGTTAAAGGAAAAAAAGAGGGAAAAAGAGAAGGTGCAAAGTAACAGGTTTCTGCAACATACCACAACAGCAGGAGCCCTTCCCATTCCAGCAGTACAGTGCACATATGTAACTCCTCCATTTCGCTTAACAGCTTTGTACAGTATACTAACCACGGCCGGTAAACGCATTCTCAAATCAAATGCATCAAAGTCTCTGTGACATCAAAGATTATAATATGTCAGCCCTTGCATTGTTAGTGAGTGCGCTCATGGTGAGTTTTCTACCGCATAGGCTCCTCAGGAGGTTTATATAATCAGCTACGAGAAAAGTATTCAAAACAGAAACTATAAATCAGCTCTCACGATCTCTCCCTTAATTCAGTACGCATCAGCTTGTTGATTTACCAAGGCCTTACCTTATTTCACAGCGAATATGCTCAATGTCACTATATCTTTTAGCATATGCTTGAATGCTGCGTATATCTACTCCAAAATATCTGGAAGTATTGGTCAAGGCACTCTGCCGATCATTCTTCCTCACTCAACCGAAAGAAACCGAAAAAAGAATAAAAAATGAACAAAAAAAAAGAGGGCATTGGAAGGATACTCCAAATCTGGATCTTGTTGCAAGCAAAATATGGTTTTAACCCCAATTTTACGAAGCTTGTCAACGTCTTCAGGGGTCTAGCAAATAAGGAGTGGAGACAGTAAGAACACCAAGAAAGTATTCAAAAAGAAAAATCATCATTTGACAGAAGGAGAAGAAGAAAACCTGTAAGCAAGATCCAACGATTAAATCTGGACGAATAAAATTGTAGTTCATTCCTAATTCGTGTCTGTAGGTCAAAACTGGAATGAAAACACATGAGAATTTGGAATTTAAGCGTTTCAATCAAAAACCTGCAGTTTGTGATTTGATCAAAGGCATTTCTTGGTAGACATATGATCAAAACCAATCTAGATGAAAGATGAAAATAAGAGTAGAATACAATCTAATGGACCAAATGAATATTCTAATATCAGACAAAAAGTGGTAGACATCATCAAAGAGTCCCATTAGAGTTTGTCTCCATGGTACAAACAACCATATATAAGGTATAATCTATACTTACCAGCACCCATAGCTTGGGTCATGTCTTGGCTATATTCATCAGATTTCTCTTCCTTCTTTGAAACACCACTCATCTCTGAGCTCGACTTTGAATCTGATACCGCCTACATTCAAAGCATTTTAACAAGTTTCACATGAAGCAAGAAAAACACTTACATAACATTTTCTGAACATTAAACTACTGTATATCTTCTATACCTGTAAAAAGAGTCGAGATTTAGGATCATTGGCTTTGATCGGTAGCTGCAAAAGATGTTTGCGGATGCTTAGACGAGAAAAACAGAAACTTGATTTTTTGTCGTCAGTAGATTATATAGGTGAAGGAAGTGGTACCAGCATCTTCAAAGAAGACGAAGAAGGATCTCTTTGATTGCTCCCAAATCCCAGCAAAGGTGAGACTGAGCATCTGAAACAAGTGACGACCAAACACAACACAACGCACAAAATCTATTTGATTAGAGAACCCAAATGAACAACCTTTTTCAGAAATCTTAAAGCAAGAAAGAAATACCTGGAAAGATTCTGAAGGCAATTCATCTTGAGAAAGAGTAGAAAAATATCAGAGGAAGCAAACGTTGCTCTACACTCTCTCACTATGATAAAAAATCTGGTAATAATTATAATAACTTAAAAAGAGATTGAGGTCCCAAATGGTTTGGTGACTGTGACTCTGACGGTCACGACGAGCAGATTGGGGAGCCCACGGTTACTCCGAGAATGCAATCACTTTTGATTCTTACGTAAAGTGGAAATAATATTTTATTTTGCAAAATCTAAAATAAATTCGAAATTACTGACTGCAAAATCTTACATACAACTACTAAAGATTAAGAGTGCTGATGAGGTCGAACACATAAGCTTTGTTATGATCTCGACACCGAACTTCGTTGTCTATGGCCGTCCGATTCGATTTTTGTTTCCCAGATTCAGATTGTGCATTTTATTAGTGTTTATTTTGGGTCCACAGGATTTGATGTGTATGAACCAAGCACCGTTATTTTTTTGGTTATTTTCCTTGATTTTTTTATTTCAAGAGCCAATGGGACCACTCATGTGACGTCATCACAAAAGATCTGGATATTTTGTTAACTTTTTTCACCAAAACTGATTGAAGTCAATCAGTAAAATTAAGCAAAAGGAATTTGACTCCATTCATAATCAAACGTGTTAATTGTCAGGCAAAATCAGAATAGTGAGAGTGAAGAGAGGAAAATAAAAATAAAAATAAATGCAGAACAAGTTTTAAAAAACATGAGAGAAGCAAGTATTATGGCTTTACATAATCTTCTATAGGTCCAAGTTCCACCTACTAGGATCCTCCGGAGCTGAGGGTGAACTTCCAAAAAGACTAATCTTTGGTCTTCTATGATTCCCCTTTGGTAACTTCCAAAACGAATCTGAGTTCTCGAAGAAATAGTATGCAAGAACGACCGATGCCATGAACAAGCAAAACAGCAGTAGATATATCTGCCATTCTGCTCATTAAACAAATTTAGATATGAGTGTAAAAGATATATGTGCCAATTCTATTTGCAGAGAAAGAGGGATCAGCTACAAACCTTTCCACTCCTTTGGTACACTGAGTTTGGTCACCATCTCACCCCATTCGGTTGAAGTTGTCAGCATAACCCTGATCCCCAAGTTAACAAAGAATCAATTAGATAACATCAAAATATCAGAAGCTATTTATTCTAAATCGCAATATGAGACATAAGGATTTTGATTCATCATTATCTTTATTTATTGATTCAGCATACCTTTCATTAGGGCAGAACTCAAGTGAAGCAATGGACTGGCCAAGATGTAGCCTCTTACTATAGTGGTAGATTTCCATCGTCTTAACTTCAGCAACAGATACATCTCCGTCTTTGCCACCCCTACAAAAAAGGTGCAAAATATGAGGCTTTAGGCTTTCTACAATCAGAAGCCTGACGGTAATAAGTAGCCCAGGATGAAGAAAAGACTCACAAAGCAATATATTTTCCATCCAAGCTCACTGCCATCGTTGATGCAGTCTTCTTTGACAGCTTCTTGAACCCAAGCTTCTTCCATGCACTAATTTCATAAACATTGACCACAGGCGTATTACCTGATTTCAATTGTTTAAGCTTTCATATGATGTTATGAATTTAAAACACTAGTGATACTTGTAATAGTTTACACAAGAACCGAGATACTATACCTTTTTGAGCAGCACAGAACAGAAAAGGTTTGGTTCCATCTTTAGAGAAACGGCACAGTTCAATAGTTTCATCCTGCAGACATGATGATACCAGAAGCCAAAATCAGTGAATATTAAAGATGTTAACAAAACCAAAACAAAGAGATCCATTAGTTTCATACCCCACTACGCTCCAAAGTAGACAAAGGAAAACCATCTTCTGCTTTCCATATTCTAGCTGATCCATCAGTTGATGTTGTAGCTAGATACTCTGAATCAAGACTATAACAAAAGATGTAGATATGAGAGAGAGGTGCACACAATCGGATTTGTTTGACAATCTCCATTAACTTCTATATGTGTTTATAAGACCATATTTCCATATCTTTACAGAAGACCCTATTTTATTACCTTAATAATACTAAAAATCAAAAAGAGTATTTCAGGAGGGATGATGGGAGAGAAGATTCCGGTTGTTACCTAAAATCCATATCCCGGATGGATTTGTGTGCCTTTGGCTCATCCAAAATTACATGTAGGTTTGGCCACTCCATAATTCTGAGACATCCATCCTGAAAAATGCTTGTGGTAAGCTACAACAAAAATTGTTGCAAAAGCGGAAGAAAAAAGCCCTATTAAACATTTCTGGTCCTTCCTTACCACTCCCCCAACCGCTAGTTTAGACCCATCAAAGCTGAAGGCCATACACTTTTGTAGTCCAGCATTTTGGAGAGGAACAAGTTCTTTGGCTAAGATGGTAACACCGGTTGCTGCTCCCACGATCTCAAACGACCTGAAAACCAAATGATATCTATTTACCATCTAGACCGTAAACAAAACTTGTGTAGACAATGAGGCAGATAGTGTCCAGAATGGTGGAAGTCAGTTCCAATTCTCCAGAATGCATGAAATATATATGATAGCAGAGTTACAATACATTAACCATACCTAAACACACAATTATTCAAGCGTCACTGCAAAAAGCTCTACATTAGCAAACATACGGGGTGGGTGATAGTATTACAAGTCTCATGTATTAAGAGAAGAAATATGATGTTTAGTTTTGTAACTTGATTTTTAGCCCTACCAAGATCGAGAAGATATCATACATTAACAATACAAACTCAACAAAATTAGAAGTATTGTATCAGAAACGTACTTGCAACCACCTTTGGAGGTTGAGCAAACAAAATAATCTCCACCCGGATGCACTGAAACTGTCACAGGATCACCATCACACTCTTTAAGCGTGTGTGTTGCCTTTGAAATCATATAAGAAGAAAAAACGTTGTTTTGCTTTCATTAGTCGACAGAAGTAAATACTAAAAGAAAAGAATTTGGTCTTGCTTTCTCAATATCCGAAAATTACAGCTTCAAAACATGTCGGCGCGAAAGAGAAAAACCCTAAATAACTTTCATTGATTCAGAGAAATAAAAAACCCAAATTTCCCAATCCAAAAGAAAACCTTGACTTCACCCAAAAACCAATAAGATTTCGATAGCTAAGAACACGAATTCCACACCTAAAAAGGACTAATTTGAAAAATCAAAGGTGTAAAGAAGAATTACCAAAGGAGTAGAGGAGAGAGAAGCAGTGATGGGGTCGTAAGAGAAGATATTAAGGAGAGCTGGAGAAGAAACAGATGAACCACGACGTTTAGCAGCTTTAGCGATAACAACCCAGTTTACTTTCTTCGGGCGACGAATCCATGATCCACATACAACATGTCCACTTTCAGGAGTCGCTTCTACAATCTCCATTCTCGTTTGATTGATTGTTTCTACTTTTGGTTTTCTTCTATGCAAATCTATAACTCTTCCTCTCACGTATTCGGATCCTTATCTTATATATAAACAAATTTGAGTCCTTTTTTTTGTATTGTTGTTGTTGTTCCAGAGCAAGAGGGGAAAACCGTAAAACAAAAACTAAAAAGGAGTTGACTTTGAAAGTTGGACAGAAAGATTTTGTTGGGTATTTAATAATGGGATTGCTAAAATCTCAAAATTAAGTTTCATATTAATTGTTTTTTTTTTCTTGTTTTAAATTAGTTGTTATTTTTATTTTTTAATGTATTTTTTTAAAAAGAATTCCAAATATTATTTTGTAAATAAAAGTAATACTAATAAATATTATAATTAAGATTGTAAATTGATGTTATTTATGAGGTTAATATAATTAATTTATAAAATTTCTTAATTTACATAAAACGAAAAATAAAATGAAACTGAGATAATAGTAAAATTAAAAAAATAATAAAACGGAGAGTTGTGCTGTCGCTTTGAACAGAAATCGTGTAAATGGAATATAAATACAGAAGTCAAAGTATGATGGTGGGAAAGGATATTCTTTGATCCTTGTTCTGATGCCGACTTTAATGCAACTTATGGTACGGTCACATCGTGCCTCCGTGATCTGGATTAGCCTACTTTCCTCTTGTTGTTATTTCTTTTCTTTTTCATTATCAATTTTGATAAAGTTCTATATCAAAAATTTGAATTAAATTCTGATTTAAAAAAACTGTAAAAATAAATATTTAACCATTTACTAGATTATTTTCATCAAATTTTATTGTTAAAAAAAAGATGAAAAAAATCTGAATACAATTATTGAACGAATATTAAATATTAATGTATTAATGTATTAGGAGATATATGTAAATATTCTCTGTAGATACCATTATATCAAGAATAGTCAAATATCGTTATGTATGAATATACTAAACAAAGTCAACGACTAAAGTCAAACCTTTGGTATCGTTAAATTTATACGATACTACGAAATTAATGTAACCGATGTACATTTTTTTTACTAATGCTATGTAACACAACTTTAAATATATACATATGTACAAAACTAAGTTGTCATACCGTTGTTTAGTCAGGCAAGTTTTGTAATAGCGTTAGACTAGTAGAAATATGTAGATTTATCTCTGAACTTTGGAAATGTGTAGAGTTTTTTGTTTGGATTACGAGGCCCTTAGCGCTCAACACTCTTATCTTTGTCACCAGTCGCTTGTGATTATCAATGCATAATAATCCATGTGAGACTGACTATGTGCTTTTATTTAGAAACACTTTGGTTGTTTGGCAAAGCTATATTCCGACATGTATGACACATTACATAACTTATCTAGACGCACCAAGGTTAGGAACTTAGGATCATGTCCATCCGCTGAAAGCACGTTGCAGTCAAATACTTGTCATCCATTTACAGCGACTTGATCTGACCACTACTCAACTCTTGTCACCAGATTCAGCCGGATATTTCTTAGAATCACTCTTTAACTAAATCTTAGAGGATCAAACAAAGTCTTTTTTCTCTATGTTTCAATGCAGACAAATTATTCATAAGTAATCATATCTTAGATATGAGTTTTGTTTGGGGACTCTCTTTTAATTTGTTCTCCTTTAAGTAGATTTCTTTAGTCGGACTTGAATTAACTATGAAACAATCACATTCAGAGACATACTAACTTTTCCCGAGTAAAATCATTTATACATTCTATATTATGTTTTGTGTTTGTCTTACCCTGGCATGAGCCCACAACTCTACATTTTTGTCTCCTCTAAATTATCATTGACTTTTGCGAATGACCTTACTATTATTTTAAGATATGCATCGCCATTTAGTCAAACGAAGCGTTCCTCTTCTTAAGATTACAACGTCCAGGATTAATCAGCCGTTTTCGACTATCATGAGATGATTTCTCGTTCGTCCCTTGTTGGCCGAATAGCTTCTATATGGTTCATGTTAATATAACAGTACGATGATCTTCAATGAACAACACATGACGACACAACCACACGAGGATCCCATAAACTTTATTAATGAAGAAGATAGAAACAATGAAGAGATTGAAGAAAAGTTTATGTTGTATTGACAGCATAATTACAAAGAGTGTGTGTTACAAAATATATAGTCACTAAAGAAGGATCCAGAACTTAGGGCACAACTGTCTCATGATTTGTCTTCATCTGTGAGGATATGGAGGTGCCTGTTGTGCATGTCTGTTCCTGCTTACTCGGGAACATCTCCAACGTCTCTGTTCGTACGAAGTTGCAGAAACATGTCGCTTTGTCTTTGATCTTAGTGGGTCACTTGTGCTTTGTTGACTTTGATCTTCAGGAGCTGAATGTGGGCTTGTGGATTTGGGCTTCATACTTACATCCCCTCTCAAGCTTGGATTGGGTTCACCGACACCAAGATTTCCTCGAAGCTCAACAAACGGACGGCGAGGCAAAGGCTTCGTGAAGATATCGGCGAGCTGTTGAGTCGCCAGAATGTGTTGTGTCTCAATTAGACCAAGAGCAACTTGTTCACAGATGTAATAATAGTCTGTGTCAAAGTGCTTCGATCTCTTGTGTAACGCTGGATTGGTGCTGAGGTAAACTGCCAACAAATTGTCACATTGGAGAAGTGTTGATTTGTTTTGTGGGATCCCAAGGTCACAGAGAATGAAGGAGATCCAAGTAAGTTCTTGAGCAGTCTCTGTAAGGGGCCTATATTCTGTTTATGTAGAAGATTTGGATACCGTTCGTTGTCTTGTTGCAGTCCACGAGATTAGATTAGGCCTGAGGAAAGTCAAGAACCCTGTAGTCAATCTTCTCGTTTCTTTACACCCTGCCCAATCACTGTCATTGTAGGCAGTTACTGTGTGATCTTGAGCCATTTTGATGTGAAGACCAAACTGCAAAGTACCTTTTAAATACCGAAGGATGCGTTTGAGCAACATGAAATCAGAGTTGGTGGGTAGGTGCATCATTTGACACACAAAATTGACTGCAAATTGTATATCTGGGCGAGTGTTAGTGAGATACCGGAGTTTCCCTGCAAGGCTACGGAAATAGGTGGGCTCCAAGAATGGTGAAGGATCGAGATTTTCCATATGTTGTGGTAGTGATGGTGGCTGCATCTCCTGGAAGTCATCGGTTTCAACTGTTATGCCAGTAGGAGATATTGGTTCAGGAGCGTCGTCAGGTGTTTGCAGAGCAGGTTCATGCTGGCATGGATCTGCTTATTGATGAATCGGAAGAAGACTGATTAAAGTAGGAAGAAACTAAGGTACTGAAGAGTTTGAAGCACCAGTCTGTTCAGAAGATGTGTAATCACTTTGCCAAGCCTTTAACAATGTAAATTGATAGTTAGGAATCAGAGATTTGTATCGATGTTGTAAGGGAAACAACACTTCATCGAACAACACATGTCTGCATATGTAAACCTTCCGAGTTGGTGGGAAGAGGCACTTATACCCTTTGTAGTGACTGCTATATCCAAGGAACACACATTGAAGGGATCTAGGCTCAAGTTTATGATCAACTACATGTCTGAGGTATGGGTAACAGGCCGAACTAAAAACTCTGAGTGAGGAGTATTTTGGCTGACGATAATGTAGAACTTCAAAGGGACTTTTATTCTCAAGAGTTGAGGAGGGAAGAATGTTGCTAACGTATGCAGCAGTAGCAAAGGCTTCAACCCAGAATTTCATTGGCAAGTGACTGTGAAAGAGCATTGAAAGACCCACTTTAACCAAATGTCTATGTTTTCTTTCTGCTTTACCATTTTGTTGTGGAGTATAGGGACATGATATATGATGTTGAATCCCACAATTAATCAGATGTGTTTTAAAAATTTTGCTTGTAAACTCTCCTCCTCCATCACTCTGAAATGTTTTGACTTTTGTGTTTAACTTGATTTTCCACCAACTTTTGAAAGCCAATGAAAACTGAATAAAAATCAGACTTGTGGTGAAGAGGGTAGAACTATGTAAACCGAGAAAATTCATCAATGAAAACCACAGAATATTTAAATCTCTGATTCGATACAATATGAGATGGACCCAATAGATCACAATGTACACGATCTAGGGGTTGGTTTGCCTTAAAACTGGAAGAGAAAAACTGAAGTCTACTGCTTTTACCCATATGGCAAGGTTCATAGATTGAGGTGGTGCTGCTCTTATTGATAGATATGGCCTTGCTGTTCTGCAACTGTTGGAGAACTTTGGAGTTTGCGTGTCCAAGTCGGTGATGCCACAGCTCCTCTGACACTGCACACTGTCTATTGGAAAGAAAGCCGCAAAATCCTTTGTCTCCATCACATACAACCCATTACGTCGATTTCCCCTTGTTACCACTTTCTGATTTGTTAAATTGATAAGACATACATGATTAACATCGAAAAAGACTCCACAAGGGTAGTCATCACACAGTTTGGATACAGATAGGAGATACTTTTGTATATCCGGACACACAAGAATTTTGTTTAGAGGGATATTACATGAAGTGGTGGGGATAAATGTTAAACTAACGTGTGTGATTCGGAGATAAGTGCCATCAGCCACAAGCATTGTATTAGTTCCACTGTATGGAGCAGTAAACTGTAGTCCCTCTGTCGAGGATGTCACATGAGCAGATGCCCCAGAGTCTGGAAACCACTCTTTCGCTTCAGATTCAGTTACACGCATAGAGGAGAAGGCTTGATGAATGTCTTCTGCTCTGTAGTTTAAGTTAAACCGGTTGTAACACTTTAAGGCTACATGACCAGTACGACCGTAGATCTGACATACTGGGCGCTCTCCGTTACTTGAGGATTGAGTTTGGTGTTGAGAAAATCCACGCCCGCGAGATGAGTAGCCATCACGACCACGAGTTTGGTTATTATGGCCATAGTTTCCTCTGTTTCCAGAACCATAGTTGGTCTGATCCGTCATTTGAGTTTGGTGTTGAGTGTTGAATGTCATATGGGGACTGATAACTGTTTCATCTCCATATGTCTGAAGCTTTGCATCAAAGCTTTGAACCTCTAAAACGACATCATTGAAAGACGGTGGAGAGATCTTTGGCAACGAGCTTTGAATGATAGTGGCAATAGGGTCATACTCTCTCCCAAGACCATTAAGAAAACCAAATATTTTAAGAGATTCTTCTACAAGTTTGCCTATGGAGCTCAAAGAATCACAGAGAGTTTTAAACTCTCGATAGTACACAGAAAAAGTTTCCCCCTTTTTCGTGAGAAGTTGGAGACTTCTCCGGAGAGCAAACTCACGAGCATGAGAGCTTTGGTTGAAGTTTTCGGCTAGAGACACCTAGACTTCACGAGAGGTACTGAGGCTGTGGACATGACCGAGTACTTCCTCTGACAGAGTCCCAAAGAGTCATGAGCGGATTAACTGGTCGGTGTGGAACCAGTAGTCGTGAAGAGGGTTGAGGACTTTGGTGAATGTGTCTTCATCAACGACTGTGATGGTAGACGAAGGACATGGAGTCATTCCATTAACAAACCCTATCAGCTTTTGACTTGCTAACAGAGTTCCACATGAGATAGTTTGAGTCATTCATCTTCAAGGTAACTGAGCTGAGGATGTAGACATTACTGGGAAAAAGAAAATAGTCTGCCATTGTAGATGTCTGTGAGAGCTTACAATGGCTTTGAAACCATGAAGAAGATAGAAAACGATGAAGAGATTGAAGAAAAGTTTATGTTGTATTTAATGTATAATTACAAAGAGTGTGTGTTAAAATATATAGTCACGAAAGAAGGATCGAGAACTTAGGGCACAACTGTCTCATGATTTGTCTTCATTTGTGAGGATATGGAGGTGTCTGTTGTGTAGGTCTGTTCCTGCTTACTCGGGAACATCTCCAACGTCTTTGTATGTACGAAGTTGCAGAAACATGTCAGTTTGTCTTTTATCTTAATTGGTTCACTTGTGCTTAGTTGACTTTGATCTTTAGGAGCTGAATGTGGGCTTGTGGATTTGACTTCATACTTACAATTACTACATGATGTGATCATTTATATTTGTTTCCAGAGATTCATGAATTAATGACATTTATGGTTTACAAAACTTGGCTTTTGTCCAAGTTTATAA
>WJSH01008627.1:31676-50107 GCA_009757365.2 Lepidium campestre | reverse complement strand
GTTATTGTTCTCAAGTCTCAATGATGTATTGGATAATTCTAACGGTGTTTCTGTTTGTTATTTTTTTAGAAGTTGTGCACTCTTGGAAAAATGGATAGTGAGAGAAGAGTGCATCCGGATTGCATAAACGCTTCGAATCCTTATCACGAGTGTGTAGAATATTGCTTCAAGAAAATTGCTGAAGCGAAGGCCAGATTCGAGGAGCAGAATCCTGGTTTGTATTCTTCTTTTTTTTTTTTTATTCTGTGGCTTAGCTGTTCTTGGTCTTTGTATCATCTGTGTTGATTCGTTTCCCGTGATTATGGTCTATAGCAGTAGCTGTTTGAGGTTTATTTTCTATTTGGTAGCTAGGTTAATTGTTTAGAGAGCTATTAGTGAATATGCAGTTTTAGTTTCTAATGGAGCTACGATGTGACTGAGTTTCGAGTATGCGATTCACTCACTTTTGCTGCCCTAAAATTTTGAACTTAAAATTTTAAGAGAAGCTTTACCAAATGAAGTTAAAATACCAATTGAGGTCTTGTACTTTTTGAAAAGAGTTGAAGATTGCTATCTGAACTCATGGATCGCTTATCGAATATTGTTGATGATTCCAATTTCGTTGGCATCTGCTAAAAGAAGTTTTTCGAAATTGAAGTTGATTAAATCATATCTCCGTTCGAGTATGTCACAAGAAAGTTGTCTATCGAAAGAAAATTAGTTAGAAACATTGATTTTGAAAATTTGGTTAACGAGTTTGTGGAGAAAAAAGGAAGAAAAATTATCTTTCAAAACTAATTTTCTGTTTTCGTATTATTTTTGCTATTTGACAATGATGTTTCTCGTTGTAGATATTTTACTTTTTATTATAAGGGGGCATTTTATTTTGAATCATTTAGGTAGTCATTAACGTTGGCACGGCTCTTATTGTGATGTCCTGTCTTATGAAAGACTCCATGTGGTACTGCTTACAAGCAAGCATTAATTTCATTCGTGTAGACTTATTTTTACTTGTCATGCCCCAAAAGGATTAGCTAAAGCTGCCGGTGGGCGTGGTTACCCTGACGCTAAAGCTCACGAGCAAGTGAGGGAATCACTCGATGATAAAAGAATAGAGGAAGAGAGTTCTGAAGAAGAAGAGGAGGAAGAAATCCAAGAACCTGATGTGGACGTGACCCAACTTACAGGGAGGAAGAAAAAGCTATTTGAGTTGAGACTTAAGATGGTAAGTTTTTTTGTTCAGTCATTACTTGAACTCTGTAAAACATCCAAAGATCGGTTTATATATGCAGCTCTTCCATTTGTCCTTGTTTTTTCTTTTCAGAGTCAAGCAAGAAAATTCAATCAGACAGATGTTGGGACTGAGAAGAAGAAAATGGAGGCACCAACAGAGACAAAAGGAATCTCAAAACAGAAATGGTTGGAGGAGAGGAAGAAAAAGATTGGAAAACTTCTTGATGCAAATGGTTTGGATATGACAAAGGCTTATATGCTTGATACTCAAGAAGCAGCGGAAACAAAATACAAAAAGTGGGAAAAGGAACCTACACCTTCTGGTTGGGATGGTACGTGCAGTTCTCACTAAATTGTGACTACTTTATGATTTGTTTGTTTCACATTGATGGTATCTCAACTATTGTGAGGCTAATGTTTAAAATGCTCTATCTTTCTTCAGTCTTCAACCAGAAGACGTTATACAACGCATATAAGAAACGGACAAAGAACATTCAGGTTGATCTAGAGGAGTATAATAGAATGAGAGCAGCTGATCCAGAGTTTTACCGTGAGGCCTCAAGCTTGCAATACGGGAAGGTTTGTGATTTTGTTATTTTGGTCAATTGTAGATCCAAATCTATGCAAAGATTCATACATAAGCTCTCAATCCTTTGTTAAAACTATTGCAGGCTCCAAAAACCTCGAAAGATAAAATAGATAAGATGGCAAAGGAACTCTTGGACAGAGAGCAAAAACGACAAGATTTTAGCAGGAGGAGAAAGTTCCGGGAAGAGAAGGATATCGATTCGATCAACGACAGAAACGAGCATTTCAACAAGAAAATCGAGCGTGCGTTTGGAAAATACACGCTGGAGATCAAAAACAACTTGGAACGAGGAACTGCATTACCTGACTAAACTACTAGAGATCACTTGTTCGAAACAAGAGATTGGATTTCTGGTTCGAGAAGTGAAACTTATATGCTTTTTTATGAACTAAATTGTAGAATCAACTCTTCTTTCAAGTCTAAATCAAATTCTGTACCAGTAAAGTCTTAAGGGCATCAAGAGGAAATTTCTATGCTTTAGCTTTTCTTTTTTACCTTGTCAGAAGTACAGCCAGCTGAGGACACAAATAGTCAACAACTTTGGTAAAGTAAAAAGATTTTGAAGTCTGACTACTTTAAAGGTTTGGGTATTCGTTTCTTTCTACTAACTGAGAAGGCTTTGATTTTCTGGAATCGGTTCGGATTGATTACCTGTTCTTTCGGTTTTAGAAATGTGGTAACTAATAGGTACCGACTAAAATTTGGTTATGAATAGGTAAAACCGAATTAGACCCGAAATAATATTAATTCGGTTCCGCATGGTTACTTGCAATCAAAATAACCAAAATATTTTCAATATAAATTAGGTTTGGTTCCTAATTGGTTATGTTTGGTTATCGGTTAAGAACCGAACCAAACCGGGAATCACAATTACATAAATGTTGGAGTTGAACGGTTCTTTTCCAAAAACCGAAACTGAAATTTGGTTTGGTTCAGTACTTCGGTTCTGATTTTTATGTCCCAAGACTAATGGTTACTATCGAGATAGAGAAATGGGTAAACCGGTCGGTTATGGTAACCAGTCAAACCAAACCAAGCAAGGGATGTATGTATGTAGAGAGAGGGGTCATAGAGAGTATATTTTAAAGAGAGTGAAAAAATGAAATGTGGACCATTTCGTGTGGTCCTGTCAAAAGCCCTTTTCGAGATTTTTGACCTCTTTATCAAAAGGACAACACATACCTCTCTCGCCTCTCTGTCTCTACTTTTCTGAAAAGACGAGACATGACATAGCTTATTGCTTAAACCCCATTCTTTTCCCATTCCCCAAAGCTTATTATTTACAGCTAATGAATATGTGTCGACACCTGATTGGAGTACGATCCTACCACAGGATAAGTACTGAGAAACCATAAGACAGAGGAACGTTTTACACGAAAATGCATATTCAGATATGTTTCTTTTTAACAGATGTCTTAATTTGGACTTGAATGTAAAAGTGAATCAAAAGATGTAGACTTGAGAATTCAAAAACACACTCTACTACATTAAAGAAAACGATACAAAGACGAATTAACCAAACTAAACAATTGAAAATGTATATAAGTCCGGAAAACAAAAGGAACACACAAACAGATTCGATTGTTCTAAGAAGAAGTCTCATGCATAATCCATCAATTGGTTGGGTTGCTGCGGAACGAAGCCAAAGCTTTGATTGCTGCAGCTCTCAAAATGTATTGATGGTATGCTGCTGCTGCTAATGCTCCCACGAATGGTCCCACCCAGAAGATCCACTTCAATTTCAAATCCATTAACCAAATATTAAGTTACAATTACTCAACAAAAACTATTACTTCACTTAATTGTAATGAGAGATGACTATACTTACATGATCATCCCAAACTTTCTCATTGTTGAAGATAACAGCAGCACCAAAGCTTCTAGCTGGATTAATTCCAGTTCCAGTAATGGGAATAGTAGCCAAATGCACCATGAACACAGCGAACCCAATTGGTAATGGAGCCAATACCTATAAACATGAAAACATTCAAAAGATTTCAACTTTATTGGGAATTACACAAACCCATTAAAAACCAGTCTGTAGATTCAAACTCTGTCAAAAATTACACAAACCCATTACCCATCTTGTAAACCTAGAAAAATTGTTCAAAGGTTTCAACTTTGTTAAAAGTTATGCAAACCAAGAATGAAAAACTCAAAGAATTCAACTTTATTACAAAAGAATCCAACTTTGTTAGAAATTACACAAACCCATTTCGAAAACCACGAACTAACATATCAAGTTTAGAACAAAACCGGTTTAAAGTGTCATACTAACCGGGACGTGTGAGTCACGCGCGCTTCGTTTGGGGTCAGTGGCGGAGAAGACTGTGTAGACCAAGACGAATGTGCCAATAATCTCAGCACCAAGAGCAGTTCCAGTACTGTAACCATCAGCGACACTGTTAGCTCCACCTCCAAGACGTTTGTATGGAGTCATCATAAAGGCCTTAACGAGTCCAACTCCACATATGGCTCCAAGACATTGAGCCACCATGTAAGCAACAGCTCTAAGGAGAGACACTTTACGAGCCAGAAACAAACCAAATGTCACAGCTGGATTAATGTGACCTCCTGCAGTTAAACAACTTCATAAGTTAACATCTTGAAAATGAAGATTTACGGTAATAATTTGGTGGATTTAGTTGAAATACTTACCGGAGATACCAGCAGTGCAATAAACAAGGACAAAGATCATGCCACCAAAGGCCCATGCAATACCAAGTAAACCAACACCATCACAAGGACCAGTTTGGTTCTTGTGGCCAATGACTGTAGCTACGGTTACATAGAGGAAGAGAAGAGTAGCTACGAACTCAGCAATGAGTGCTCTGTAGAAAGACCAGAGCTTAAGCTCAGCCATGTCAAGAAACGGAGCTGGAGGTGGATCCACGTAGTCTTTGCCATGTCTTCCTTCTTCACTCACTTCTTTAGACATATCTTATCTTAGCTCTTTGCTCTATCTCTCTCTAGCTATGGAGGGTTCTTGCTCTTGTGTGGTGCTTTATAAATAGGAACCTTGCATGCTATATATGATTAAGGTAACATAAGGGTGTTTTTGGAATATTGATTTAGTAACAGAAACCTAAAAGTAAAGTCGCAGCATAAAGTCCATGGTTTTGTAATTAGTAAACAGTAACAAAGGCATGTTGTCTTGTGGTTTGGCTGTAATAATCCCTTAAAAGAGAGTAAAGGAGATAATAATCCCTTAAAAGAGAGTAAAGGAGATTATGAATTAAACAAAAGTGATGGGGACAGAGAAGCCTCGGGACATGTGAGTGTGAGTTTGTAGGCTTCTGTGTCAGCCTCTCTGTCATCCAACTAATCATCAACGGTTATATCTTTGTCTTTTCCCTTTTCACTCTTGCTCTCTTTCTCTCAAGCATTTTTATATTACAAATTGCAAAGTGTTTTGAATTGAGAATTCTAGGTAAAACACAATTTTTATTGGGAAAAATGTTTAATTTAACAACAAACTTATAAAAAAAAATCAAATTAAACGCGAAACTCTGGTTATTATTGATTAAACAACATATTTATAGTTGACTTTTAATTAAAGTCTCAACTTTAAGTTGACTAAGCCAATTGAACCCGACACTAATCCCAAATCGAAATTATCTATAAAATTGAAAGCCAAATTGATTTTGGAAATTCTCTTCAGTTTTTATCTTCATTCTGAAGAACCCAAAGTTTGATTTTCTCTTTTATTTCAAAAATAAGCTCAAATTGTATCATTCTTTCAAGAACTCTAAGTCATTCAAATTGTATCATTTTTGAGTTTATTCTTGAAATAAAAGAGAAAATCATGTTTTGGGTTATTCAGAACGAAGATAAGAATTGAATCGAACTTCCAAAATCGATTTGACTTTCGATTTCAGAGATAATTTCGATTTGGGATTAACGTCAAGTTCAATTGGTTTAGTCAACTTAAAGTTGAGGGTTTAATTAAATGTCAACTATAAATACATTGTTTAATTAATAATAACTGGAGTTCCGTGTTTAATTTGACATTTTTGGTAAGTTCTTGTTAAATCGACATTTTTCTCAATTTTTATTAATTAACTTTATTGTTCATTCTAAGACACTCTCTAGTAGTGTTGCGATAAGACGGTATCAAACCTGCTTATCTCCATTATGGAGGACTTGAATTTTGAGTTTCTTCTCCCACAACACGTATAGGCTATCAAATAATCAAATTTGTTGTCTCTTTAGCAGAGGCCTTTTTGAAGGCTGAGAAGAATGAACATCAATATCAGAAGGTCTCAAAATCCATTAGTCTCTTTCATGATATGTATGTTTTAGTAAGCTTGGAACCTAACTGAACACGCATGTGAAGAAGATAAGTGTTGTGTGATGATAACATTTGTTTAGGAAACCAAAGATATTGGGAAGAGTTGTTGATTATTGTTTTTTTCTTTCTCATGTAATTGGGAAACAGTAAGGAATTGTTGGACAAATTTCTTTTTGGGTTTGTAGATTTAAAGTGTGTTAATGGTAGAAAATGGATTTAGAGAAGCACATCAATTGAAAATCTACAAATCAATTTTCTTTACAAAAACTACTCATTTCTTGTAAATCTAACAAGAATTGATCAAAACAATCAAACAATGATATTAAAAACTGTTACAGGAAAATCTAGTTGGTGATCACGTGGATGAGACGTGATTGTTAACTAATCAAATCTGTTTGTTAAGATTTGAGTCTATCTTATGTTTTCATTTTCTATTAGGTTTGCTATTAGGTTTTACTTTTAGCCTACTTCTACATTCATGTTAAAAACCTGCAACTTATTTGAGTCTTTGAGTTCTTTGAACAATCCTCTAATCTCAGTTTGTGAGTTAGTTGAATCTGAACCTTTGTTTCTTTAGGAAGCATTGCTTCGACGGTATCTCTAATATAAGTATTATTCAGTTCTTAATTGTTCATTCTCTGTTCTTTTTCCTATTCAATTCTCTTTTGTTACTTTTTTCTATATCAAAAATTGAAAACACGAGTAAAATCTTGACGTGAAATAGATTTTGTTGTAAGCTTTTATAAAAGCTATCGTTTTTGTTCCATTTTTTACGAACCTTGAGATTTTCAACATACAAAGAGTTATAAAAGAAAAAGTTAATTTTATGTTGGAGGAATCAAGCTAAATGGAGATGATGAAACTGTGTCATGGATGTGGAGATTTTGCAGTGCTAGGGTTCTTGACGAAGAAGATGAAACGAAGAATAGGGTCAAAACTATTTTGAGCTTTTTTCCTTTGATTTTTTTAATCAAAACGCAGAATTTTAATTAAGAGAGATATTTTAACGGAACTAAACAAAGTTAGTTAATTCTGTTAAGTTACTTAACGATGAGGTAACTTAGCTCGGTTAACTTAAAATTCAGGATTTTAAAAATAGTCAACGTTAAATACATTGTTTAATTTGGAGACATTATAGTTGGATGTTTGTTTTGACCTTTTTAGTAAGTTAATGGTTTGATTGACAATTTTTTCCCATATAATTGTGATAAATTAGCCATTTATTTTCAAAATAATTTCATCGAGCAGATCAATTTTAAAGATAGTAGGCATGACAAATCTTGCTTTATATTATATAAAACATTCTTGGTTTACATTGGTTCGATAAAAAAGCTTATACTACTAGAATAGAATGCTCACCAAATTAAGGAGCCAAACTCCAACTTCTATTTGATAGAGAAAGAAAAAAGATTCTGAAGCAAGATACAAATTTTGTTGGTACAGGCAAAAATCTGATCCTCTAGGGCTACAAAGACTTGAAGATGTTTGTCTCAATACAAGCTGAAACCAAAGAACTGGCTGACAATAATTGCCAATCCAAGTCCAATGGCCACAAGAGAAGATGCCCAAGTTAGTTTCTCTGTGATCTTTGGAACTTTGTCCTTCAACGCTTCACTACATGACCCTATAAACACTGTGTAGCTTCCCATTGCAATCACCGTTCCAATCAAGAACATAATGAGAAATGCAGCACCGGCTAAGCGAGAAGGAAGAGCTAGTGCAGGCAATACCATCATCAGAGCATCTGGTTGTAGCCCGTGAACAATCCCAGTCGCAAATGTTGCAAACCCTATCTTTTTCTTCTTTGAGCTTTTCTCATCTGTTCCTCCATTCTCCAAGGCAACAACACATGGTTCCGGGACTTCTGAAGCTTCTTTGATTCCCATAGCACCAATCACGAGGAGGGTCAAGCCGACAACTCTGGTACCCCAAGTTCTTATGACTTCAATGTGGAGTTTATCTTTTAGAAGCAGGAACACTAAACCAAAGATGAGTTGACCGGCATCATGGCCACATCCCCAGAGGGCTCCAACTGCAGCACTCTCCATTCTTGTCCGTCCAATCGAGAGTGGAGCCAAAGCAGCAAGGTGATCAGGTCCAGACAGCGTGTGTAAGCAACCAGCAAGGAAACCGGTCCAGGCACTTGTCAGTACTTCGGTACGGAGAAGTTTTCCACCAACAGAAGCGCCAGTAGATTTAGTTGCGGTTTGAAAGCTAGCAAAAGCGGGTGGCACAAGAACAGGGTTTAGCAAAAGTGCAGCTACAGCAGAGATTAGTATGATCGTTCCAACCGATATGGTCTGCAAGAAAAAAAAAAACAGATTTGAAAAAAACAGTAAAACAATCAAAAGGTAAGTACACAACGAAAGCCCTTGACTTTAACATATCACAAACCGTTAAGCACATAGTCCTTAATATATAGTAATAGAACCATCACGAATCCAGTTAGAGGAAACTATAGTTCCACAATGATTGAATAACTACTGAAACAAATCCACTGATCCTAGCCTTCTATCAACATTTGACAAATGCCACCAGTTGGTAAGTGTTTTTTGGCAATAGAAACAGATGCGCAAGAAGTGAGTAAAAAGTAATGTTTATGCAACCAGAGATCTCTGATCATAGAGATTTACAAAGTTATCTAAATTCCACAGCAATGCAGCTATAATGTTGCAGAAAAGTTGAACATATCAGAATCTAACAAAGCAAAAGAATATCGAATATTCAAGAAGCAGAACGAGGTTTACATGACCACTAAACTCTAAACTACTAGCACTAGATTCCCATGATTCTTGAAACAACTGAAACCTGTAAAAATCGATACTTTTTTCGAAAAGCACTTATCTAAACCAAAATCGTCCCCAGCCAAAGACAACGAGAATAAGACCAGCAGATTCATCCTTATAGTTAATAAATTATTGGTACCTTTCGCTGCTCACAACTCGCCTTCACGATCCGTTCGAGAAATCCTGGATTAGGTTTCGACCCATCATTGGCTGATGAAGAAGACCCAGAAAACAAAAAGTTTGTAGTCTGATTCAATCCTGGAGACGTATCCGGCGATGGGTTCTGTTGAAAGTGGCAGGAAATGGAGCTGACTCGGCGTGACTCAGCAAAGCTAAGACTGGGCGAGTCGAGACTGAGGACACGAGGAAGGAACGGAGAGGCTCTTAACTGGAATTTTGAGAGAGCAATTGAGCGAGAAGATGATGGTTGTAGAAGCCTTTCCATAGCGTCTCCTTTCTCTTTCTCTTTCTCTTTCGTCCGATAAGCTTGGAAGCAAATGATTTCACAGAAGTGGAAAAGGAAGAGTGGGAGACTCTTTTCTCAATCGGTGAGGATAAACTTTTTTTTTTTAAATATATACTTCCTTGTAAATAAAAAATAAATAAATACTAATTAACCCATTGAAAATGCATTTTAGCAAAACAACTATAAATTATAATTTTTTTTAAACAATGTTATTTACTAAAATTATAAATTTTATAATAAAATGTTATTTACTAAAATTATAAATTTTATAACACAATATTATTATACCAAAAAAAACTAAATTATACAATTCCATTCAATAATAGCGTTATCTAGAGTCTTACTCTATTGTAAATCTTTATGTTTCTGGTTACTCCCCTTTGTTTGAGCTGAGCTTTGATTCCAGAAATTTTATGTTTTTTCGCCTGCTTTTGTTTTGTTTTATCTTGATGTATTTGAACAATGTTCTATTTATTAATACGGTTTTTATATTAATAATTAAATTAATAAAATCTGATCTATACTAAAACAGTTTATATATCGTTTTTTCAACATATAAATTATATTAATTTTTCAATCCAAAAGGAGGACATATTGTTTACAAAAGAACAAGATCTAGACAAACTACAAATACTTCGAACTAGCCAGACAATTTTTATATCATTGTTTTCGAAAATTTTAATATAATTTCATTTTTAGCAAAAAGAATAGTAATACTAATTAATGTAGAATATGTGTGATTAATCCTTTTTTTTGAAACTTTATAATCAATGTAGTATTATTTAGATAATATTATAATAAATAAAGTAAATAATCCTCCCATGTTGGAAAAAAAGAAAAAAAAAGTAAATAATCCTCCCACTAGCCTTCTTACACATGTTCATTTTCATCTTTGGTTCTCCTCATTTCCTCGTTTTCGATCACTCTGCAAAACTTTCGCCTTTCTTCTCTCGTCCCAGTAAGTCTTTATATTTTGTTTTCGATTCATTAAACTCTTAGATTTTCTTCGTTTTTAATTCACTTTCTAAATTTTATATATTTCTTTTTTTTTTTTTGATGAATTTCGTTTCGTCTTTGATCAAGATTTCAATTGTCCACCACTGGAATTGTGAATTGAGAAAAAATTATCACACAAGTGTTTGATTTCTAATGTTTTGAAATTTCATCCTGTAACAAACAGTTTAGGGTTCTGAAATATCTCAGAGAAATCCGAATTTCACTTAGGAAGCTTCATATTCCTGCAATTACAGTACAAAAATCAAGGAATGTGAAATGTATAACCATTGATCCTTATTAGTATTATTCACGATTACAGACAAAGGGTCTTTCAACTTTCCATCATTTCTTGTAGAAAAAACCAAACTTTCATATGGTCTGAGGTTTGAAGTCAATGGTCTTGTTGGGTTAATCATGTAGAGTGATCATTAGCTACAAACGAGTGAGATAGGAGATACATATTGTTCTTTGTTAAAGAATCTTGTAATGAGGTTTATAAGCTATTAAGTTTGGAATTTATCAAAACTAGGATCAATCTACTCTAAGTAGGACATCTAAGCTAAGTTTGAGAGCTATAAATATGTTTTGTATTTTCTTGCTCACAGATTGTTTTCTTCAAGAATCACTTAAACTTGTTCAATCAAGCATGTCGGCTAACAATGACGGTAAGCTTCAACAAGGTTCTTTCTGGAACAGTGTTTCTTAACATCATTTTCTCACCCATTGTTGTGAATCAGAATCAGGTAAAGTCATTGTAATTATGGGCGTAAGTGGAGCAGGAAAATCGTAAGTTGTTTTTATACCTCTTCTCGTTTGTACTAGATTGAGGGTTTGAAGAAAGATATTGATGTTTATTGCATTGTTTCACTATGTTAGTACCATTGGTAAGATGTTGGGAAAAGCTCTATCTTGTGATTTTCTTGATGCTGATGATTTTCACTCTTTATCAAACAGAGGTAAAAGAATCAATTTACGTTTTGATGACTCAGTAGTTGAAGTATTCATGTTTTAACACTTGCTTCTCATTGTTCTAGATAAGATGCGTCAAGGCATTGCTCTTTCAGATGAAGACCGAATGCCATGGCTTGAAAGAATACAAGAAAGTTTGCGAAAACGTTTACTCAATGGAGAAACAGTTGTTCTCGCATGTTCTTCATTGAGAAAACAGTATAGAGAAATCCTGAGAGGCTCTGATCCTGATTACAAACAAGGAAGCTATTCGAGTTGCAAGGTTAAGTTTGTATTGTTGGATGGTAATGCAGAGGTGATTGCAGCTCGGTTACAGAAGAGAGCTTCCGAGGGAGAACATTTCATGCCTCCTACTCTTCTTCAGTCTCAGTTTGACTTACTTCAAGCTGATGAATGTGAAGAGATATTCAAAATCAGTGTGGTTTTAAGCCCTGAAGTTATAGTCAATACAATTCTTGAAACGGTGACAAATTCTTTGAACCCTTGAGAGAAAGATATATGAAAATCTTTAGCACATTGTATTATTATTGTTCTTCTTTGGATTCAAAAGACAATAAGCAACATTTACTGAGTATTCAACTTTACATGATTGCAAAACGAAGAGCCTTAAATGAGAAGTTAACATAGTTTGGGCCTTTAACGGGCCTGTAAAGGCAAAACGCGGAGAAAGGGCAAAAAGTAATACAGAAGACTCACAAAAACGGCAAAGCGTTCTTTTGTAGAAAAGCAAAACAACACCACAACTCATATCTTCATTTTTACCTCTCAGGTTTTGTAGCTTTTTGCTCGCTTGAGGGATCTCTCTGCGTATTTTGGGCGGGAAAATCGACCAGAAAAACCTTGGGAAGAGGGCAGAGAGAGTAGATTGAGAGGAGAGAGAGAAAGAGATGGCAGATGAAGGTAAGGAAGAGACGGGAGTGGATCAAGTGGAAGAGGATTTCACTGTGTGGAAGAAGAACACACCATTCCTCTACGATCTTATGATCTCTCATCCGCTCGAATGGCCGTCACTCACCGTCCATTGGGTTCCATCGACCCCGAATCCTTACGCGGTGGATCCTTACTTCAGCGTCCACAAGCTTTTACTGGGGACACATACTTCCGGTGATGCCCAAGATTTTCTCATGGTCGCCGACGTCGTTATCCCGACCCAAGACGCTGAAACAGGTTTAGGCGGAAAAAATCAAGACCTTATACTCCCTAAGGTATTTATCCTTTGAGGATTTCTCTTTTTTTTTGGCGATCTTCGTAGTTCATGTTCTACGCACACTAAATGCTCGATAAATTTACTCACTGAAAGTGTTAGAACCTTGTTTTTTGTCTTTAATTATAAAATTTGGAACTTTTTGTTATTTGTCGGAGAAGAATATTTGGTTTGGGCTAAATCAAATTTTCTGCTTATCACTAGTCCATGTTTCTCTAAATCTCTGATTTGTTTCAGGTGGAGATTAGACAGAAATTACGTGTTGATGGAGAAGTAAACAGAGCGCGGTGCATGCCCCAAAAGCCGACGCTTGTTGGTGCAAAGACTAGTGGGTGTGAGGTGTTTCTGTTTGATTATGCCAAACATGATGCAAAGCCAGAAACGAGTGAGTGTGATCCTGATCTGAGGCTAGTGGGACATGAAGAGGAAGGGTATGGATTGTCTTGGAGTCCCTTCAAGGAGGGTTATCTTCTTAGTGGTTCACAAGATAAGAAGATCTGCCTTTGGGATGTATCAGCTACACCGCAAGATAAGGTTTTGAATGCAATGTTCGTGTATGACGTAAGTGGAACTATACATTTGGTAGTTTTTTGTCCTATTCAGGAGATGGGGTTTGCTGCGTCTGATTTTACTCTCTTGGTTTGGTGTAGGGACATGAAAGTGTAATCGCAGATGTCCAATGGCACATGAAGAACGAGAACCTTTTTGGGTCTGCGGGTGAGGATGGTCGATTGGTGATATGGGACACACGGACAAACCAAATGCAACACCAAGTAAAAGTTCATGAAAGAGAGGTAGAAAGAAATCATTAATATCTCTGCCTATTTAAAATGATGTTAACTTGAAATGACTTGGGTCTGATTTCATAACTCATAAGTTCACCTCTCCTGTGTTTACATAATATCCCAATTAAATATTTCAACCTCGCTTCAAATTTTGGTATGACTATGCTTTCTTCTATTTCCAGTTGAACTATCTGTCTTTTAATCCATTCAACGAATGGATTTTAGCCACAGCCTCCTCAGACTCTACTGTTGCCTTGTTTGACCTCCGTAAGCTGAATGCACCATTGCACGTCTTGAGCAGCCATGAGTACGTTCCTTCACAATTTTTCATACCCTCTACGCCATCTATAAATTTTGTTTGAACTAAATGTTGATACCTGTGCACGAGTAACTTTAAACATCTTTTTGTTGTAAAATCCATCATTTTAATGAATGATTTGGATCACAGGGGAGAGGTTTTCCAAGTGGAGTGGGATCCAAACCATGAGACAGTGCTCGCATCTGCAGGTGAGGACAGAAGGCTGATGGTCTGGGACCTGAACAGGTACCATCATCTCCTCTGCAGATCTTAAGATTTCGACTTCTTAATCTGAAGATTGTTCAAAGTTGAGTAAGGCTTCTCTTTTTGGTGTTTACAGGGTCGGAGAAGAGCAGGTTGAGATAGAATTGGATGCAGAAGATGGTCCACCAGAGTTACTCTTCTCTCACGGAGGCCACAAGGCTAAGATATCAGACTTTGCATGGAACAAACACGAGCCTTGGGTCCTTGCAAGTGTAGCAGACGACAACAGTCTTCAGGTGTGGCAGATGGCAGAAAGCATATATCGCGATGAAGAGGATGCTGAGGCTGATGGGGACATGAAACAAGATACTACACAACAGTCGTGAAGGATATGGTCTCGTCGTTACTTAACTCGTATTGTTCTGTAGCCAGTTTCCAAAAGACAAGCTTTGCGTTTGTATTAGGACTAACATCAATCATTTCTGTTTGTTAATGAGTACATGTTTGAATTTTGTTTGTACCCTATAAATACGCTGTTGCAAAATCTAATCTAATGGCTAAAATCAGACATTAAATCTCACTGAAGCCAGACAAAAGAATTGTTGAATAAGCGACGAAGATAGTCGAGTTACTAATCGTCGAGGTTTTTGGAGGTTACCAAAACTTTTAAAAAGGAAGATACTAAAGAACGGAACCAAATGGCAATAATCAGATTAGATTATTAACCATTTTTATTCAACTTCAACAAGCTCAACAACAAAATGCAATTACATAAGAACAATAAGAGATTTTAAAAAATGATAATAGCACAATGGGACCTGAGGGAAGCTGGTGATGAATGACCTCTACTATTTATTGCAAGAAAATTAACTACCCTTGTAAAATTGGATAAGTACTTCAAACTGCTTTTGCTGCACGAGTCCCACCTGTTACAAGAGCAAGCACCATGAGTTCATAAACTCAATCTACGCAGACCACAAGTCAAAAAGTTTAACAGAGGCTCAGAAAATGACAAAGCCCGGAAATAGTAAAGAGATCGTAACAGATTGGCATCATTTTCTTAAGGCAAGAGGTCATAACAATACTAGAAAACCTCTAGGAAAGAAATCCTAAGGTATTAGAATAATAAAAGTCCACAACAGATTTGATCGACAAATATTAGAGTAAGTAAACAACTGAAGATATGGACTAACTTAGAAGAAGACACAAACCCTTGAAGATATGGAAGTAACTAAGAAGACTTAAAGAAACCCTATAAAGCTAGGTGTGCTGTACAACCTCTAGGAAAGAGATAACTAAGGAATTAGAATTTCACCTTTCCGCTTATTAGCGCCGGATGCATTGACACTGAATGTTCCATTTGCATTACTACAGACAGGAATCTCCTTGCCAGCTAAGTTCTGATTAGCCAAGCATTGTAGCTGCTCAAACTCACAACCATTTAGTCCTTGCTCATTCATTGCACCTTCTCCACTGTTCCCATTTTGAAGGCAGTACAAGTTGTCATCATCACACGGCACATTGCAAGGATTCATCATGAATGAGAAAGGCCCGTTTGTAGCTGCAGGTTTTTGATAAGGGAATGTACCAATCTCTCCTTCAATTCTTCCTCTTATATCCACAAGCAAACACTTAAGCCTTGTAACCTCAGCTTCCAATGCAGCTTGACCTTGCAGCCTCTTCAACAGCTGATTATTCACCGCCCTCAGCCTGATAACTTCATCCTCCAACGAAGCCGCTTTAGCCTTCTTCTTCTCCCTATACTTTCTAACCGCTTCTCTGTTCCCTAAAGGTCTCTTTTTGCTCTTCTTCTCCGAAGATTCCGATGTATCATCTGTAGAAACCTTGTCATCGCTCTGTGCAGGAAGAATCTTGGTGTGCACATGGTGACATGTGTGTGTATGTGTGTTCTCTGGTCCCGGAGGATTACAAGTGTGAGTGTGAATACAAGCATGAGAATCCCTTAGAAGCTCATCGAAGAAGGAATCCATTGAACAGCTGCTAGGCGGTATATCACCAACCATGTTCGAATTCGAAAACGCTTCCTGGTTCGAGAACTCAAGCTCACCGTCGTCCATTACAGAAACCCAGCAGGCAAAAGATACAACTTTTGACTCTTTTGATTGGATCTTAACCAAAAAGTATGAGACTTTATGCTCAAAAACAAACAAGACTCGTATGTAATTCGAGTTTCCCGATCAAGTAAAGACCTAATTTCAGAGGAAGAAAAAACATAATCCAAGAGATTCAGAAGTCAAAGATCAAATTCGAGGGTTATCTATCTAATCATCGGCTAATTCTGAATAGCAGATAAAAACCTGACCTTTTGAAATAATCAGCAGGACGAAAACTTCAGGAGAAGTGCGAATATGGAATTGAGAAACTTGAGAGCGAAACGGCGAGATGGGTTGAGAGAGAATTAGAAAAGAGAGGAAGACCTAAAAACGAAAAGGTGCGATGGACATTGATGATAGAAGAGTATTAACAGATGGCATCATTTCCATGGCGGAAAGACATGGACTTACCAAAAGGGATTTTTGGAGTTGCAGAAATTTCCTTTACACTAATTAATTCGTATCAAATTTTGATTTGATATGAGCTCATTTCTTTAGCCTTTTAAGCTGCTATTTTACATCAGAACACGAAAATTCAAAAAAAAAAAGGTCAACATGCCAGACAATTTCTATACCCATTTAAAAAAAAAAAATTTGGATCATTACATAGTGAAAAAAAATTCAACTTGCATCATGCTCTCTTTAGATATCGAACATAAATTTTGATGAAGAACACTAATCACTTGTTTAGTAATAACAAAA
Organism: Lepidium campestre; assembly: GCA_009757365.2. Classification (NCBI taxonomy): domain Eukaryota; kingdom Viridiplantae; phylum Streptophyta; class Magnoliopsida; order Brassicales; family Brassicaceae; genus Lepidium; species Lepidium campestre. Next base: position 33,491 of record WJSH01008627.1, on the reverse strand, counting down.
ACATTTAAACAGCTAAATAATTTAACTGGTATTCTTAATAATTTAGCTGAGGGTAAATTTGGTTATCATCCACTATGTCAAGAGGTTCAGTTCATCCACTTAAAATTTGCCAATGATATTATAGTCTTCACATATGGTAGACCATCTTCCCTCTCGGGTGTTATGGAGGTACTGAGGGTCTTTGGATCTTACTATGATCTTCATATTAATGCAGCCAAATCGTCCATCCACATTGTGGGAAAACACACTAGTGCAATACACGCTGCATCTTTGGCTGCAGATATATCGATTGATAAACTCCCAATATGGTACTTGGGCTTTCCACTTACTACCAAATCAATGTATGTTGCTGATTATGCTCCCCTAATTGCAAAGATCAAAAGTCGTTTTCTCTCTTGGACACCAAAAAGTTTGTCATTTGCAGGAAGATTACAACTCATCAAGTCTGCCATAAACAACATTTACAATTTTTGGTGTGCAATTTTTTCATTCCCCAGTCGCTGTTTGAAGGAGATTGAGAGACTATGTGGTGGTTTTCTCTGGTCTGATAATCCAAATGACTCTTCTAAATCAAAAGTGGCTTGGTCAGATGTTTGCCTTCCTAAGGAAGAAGGAGGCTTGGGACTAAGATTGCCGAAGGATACTTCTCGGGTTTTCTCACTGCATCTTATCATGAGACTGTTGTTCTCTCATACCTCACTTTGGGTACAATGGACTCGTTGTTATATCTTCGATACACCTCCTTTTGCGATGCCAAACGGGTTTGACAGAAATTGTTGAAATATCGAGACATAGCTTTTCCTTTTACTCGCTCTAAGGTTGGTGATGGATCTGATATTTTCTTTTGGTTTGATAATTGGTTCTTAATGGGCAGGCTGCTGGATATCACAGGTGATCAAGGCATCAAATACATGGGAATCATGCGCAATGCTAAGGTTGCAAATGTCATTTCTGGTTTTGACTGGAACCAGTTGTCTATCCGATCTAGACATCACAAAGACCTAATCTTGAATCTCCAGCGGTACTTCAATGACTTCACTACCTCAGGCCGAGATGCAACACTTTGGAGACACTCGGAAAATATTTTTCTCAATTCGTTCTCAACAACAAAGACATGGAACCAGATTCGTCCTAAGGCTCCCAAAGCCCCTTGGTACCGAGTCATTTGGTTTCCACAAGGTGTACCTCGATACTCTTTTATCTTTTGGCTAGCTGTTAAGGACAAATTGGCTATAAGTTCTCGCATGCGCTCATGGGGAAAAATACAAGATTGTGTTCTTTGTGGAGAAAATGATGAGACTCGTGACTATCTTTTTTTTTGCTTGCCCTTATAGTTTCATAGTATGGTCAGATTTATGTGGGAAACTATTTGGACAAATGCTCATCCCGGACTGGCACGATACACTCTCATATCTTACCACTTCCATTCGACGGCAACATGATTCTATCCTCATGTGCCTGGCTTTTCAAACCGTTATCTACTCTATTTGGCGTGAACGTAATTCCAGGATTTATGGCAATGGTACGAGGACTTCCGCTACTCTCCTTAGATCCATTGACAAGACAATCCGGAACCGTATCTCGTCTCTTCACTAGAAAGGTTCTCATAGACTTGAGGGTCTACTTAGAAGTTGGTCTGAGATTAGTTGATTCTAATTCTTTATTCTTTAGTAGGTTCTTATTGTAACTTGTTTTATCCCACTTGTACATAAACTTTTTTGTTGATCAATAACTTTACCATTTCAATAAAATAAAATAAAAATTATGGTGACATGTGATTTTTTTTAAGCATTTGGATAGACAAGCCATGATTCA